>JAZHYW010005814.1:0-22788 GCA_037355805.1 Ixodes ricinus
AAAAGCGCCGCAATTCTGAAACTAACAAAAATCGTCGACATCGAAGTAACCGTCAGTCCGCACATAACTTCTGAACACCGTGAGTGGCTTGCTGTTCCAAGGGAGATCTTATTGAATGCAGCAGGGGATGAAATCCTCGAGGGGCTGCAACCAGCTTGTGCAGTTGCCGGTAGAAGGGGATTTATGTCTCCGCCGAGATGGAAAAAAGTCTCCCTTGCTAGACACGTCACGGTGACCTTTTTGAGCGGCATACCCTGCGTACAAAACCCTGTAGTTGCGGGGTATTTGTACTGCCGTGTTTGACCCTGCGTGGCCAATCCCCAGCGCTGCTGTTCCAGGGTGTGCCAAAGGTTTGGCCACGGGTCGCGAAACTGCCGCGGTGCATGAGACTTGCTCAAAGCGCTGATCAACGCAGGAACACGTTGCTGACGTGTGTGAAGAGACTGCCAAGTGCATCACAATTGCAATGGCGCCCACCCTACCTTTTCATGGCGCACTTGTCCTGTTTAAGAAGCAGGAGAAAAAAAAAATTCATACATTTAGGGAAAAGTAGAACCTCAGTTAAGAAGATAGGCGAAAAAGCGCATGGCATTTCTCGCGAAGGACTCTTTCTCCGAGGTAGCGCGCAAGGGCTCCGCACTGCGTTCGGAGCACAGGGGCCCACCCAGACACACCGGAGGCATTGGCGGCCGTGCCCTCGGGCTCCTAACCCATCCTCGGGGTTGCAGCCTCCCCTCTAGCAAAGAGGGTGCCAGCTGCGTCCCCCTGCTCAGGACATGTCGGCAGCCGCCATATCTGTCCAGACCGGCGGCTAGTCTTCCTGGGAGGGGGAACACCCCGCTCCCAGACCCCGCAAGGAGCACCGACCGTGACGTCACATGAGCTTCGTGCGGGCGCCTAACACCGGAAGACAGAAGGTACAACTGGGTGAGGGCAGTGCCGTACCAGTGCGAAACATCTCCTGAGCCCCGGTTTTAAGCGCAGGATAACCTCCAGCCCCTTTGACCACCCCATTTCTGGAAAACAGTGGCAAGCCTCCGGTGCCAGAGGGCACGGAATCTGCCGAGCGATCAAATCCTGTGTTATCAGACCAGGATGATAGGAACCGGCAGATTCAAGAAGATAAAAAAAAATAAGAACGTGCACCGGCATCCAGCGATGAAATCCACTTTCCTTGTAACGCAGCGCGCAGTGTCTAAAATTCTTTAGCGCTATTGCATTTATAACAATAAGTACGTTTCACTTGATGCAATGGAACCGCCGCGGTATAATTCGTAATATTCATGATATAAATTATTTATTGACGACTTCAAACCTATTGCACTCAGTTTACAAGAAACGCACCTGACGCGCACTCATACGCGTATTTTAATACGACAACAATTGTTGAAGAAGGATCGTAGGTCCTCTCGCACATCCCGTGGAGCGTGCTGTGGTGGTTCAGACGGAGTGGCTTGCTCCAAAGTCTCCCTTTCCACGCTCTTGGAGGCTGTGGCGGGGCGGCCCTCATTGACCGCATAATCACGATTGTTTTATTTATTTGCCACCTAATTTTCCACTGCATAATGCGAACAGAGTCAATTGCAAACCTACTCTCCACCTTTTCTTGTCTTAGGTTATTTACGACCACCACTCCATGGGGCAGTGCCTCGTCAGACGCACATTGGTGTCGATGGACATGGCTTAGTCGCCATAATCTAAGCTTGCCCACAGCCCAACGGGAGTGAACCTACCTTTTTTAGTGCAGCACATCAATCATCTACATCCATTGACCCTTTCATTGTACACCAAGTCGGATTTTCTCAAGCTTTTCTGAAAATTTTGAATAACCCGTTTTGGGAGTAATCATCTTCCCCGTTGTTTTGGAAAGTTCAATATCAATTGCTTCTATTTGGGAATGACCCCAAGGTGAAAACTAGACAAGGCAGATTGGTTAATTTTTTTTTCATTTGAAGGCAGTGATTGATTCTTCTAAAATCTCAAACATGAACCCAGATGAAGCAACACTGTACGTCACAGAGGCTATATAAAGTAGCCTGGAGCATTCCTAAAACGTCTGGTCGTTCTAGAGATGCAAGCCATTGTGAGATGATGACTGTAAAACAACGCGAAAGTCCCAGAACAAAGCTTGGTGCATCTTCGTAGATACCCCAACTTCTAGAACTTAAAAGACGTCAGGCGAACGGAAGCTCCTGGAGAAGTATGACGTCCTTGGAGAAGTTTTCAAAGTCTCAAAAAAGAGTGGCATCGGCTTTACAAAGGTTACTGGTGACGACTTACCCTTCGGAATTCACTTTTCCCTGCACTTTGAAGGATCAAGCGAATGTTCTAGAAGCATTTTCAAGACGTTTCTAGCTAAACACAACCGAGTGAGGCGTTTAAGAAGTACAGCTCCAACAGCAGAGAAACTTCCAATCATTCTGGTGCACTTGAGGCTTCATATAACAGGCCTTTTACACTGTCTGAGCTTAAAGTGGCTTCAGTGCGTAAAGAAAAAGTCTGCTCCTGGGCCAGAAAATGTTCAATATGAAATACTAAGGCACCTGCAACTTCATTTGCTGTGCAGTTTCTTGACCTTTTATAACCCGGCACTTTTCTGCCCTCCGGAGATTTGGAAAATAAGCACATAGTAACTCGCCTCTACTGAAATGGGCAAGGGGACTCTTTGTTCGCACCAATCTTAGCTACCGTCCCAGACCTGCGCTCTCAAGCTGATTGGGAAAACCTATCGAGAGAATAATTACTTGACATCCCGTCCACCTCTTTGGAGACTAAGAATGTGCTTAATATTATTAAGCGCGGCTTTACGAGCTAGACGGGCTCCACCCTTGACCACTTAGTCCTCCTTGAAACCTTTATTCATGAGGCATTTGTGCACGTGCCAGCTTTGTCTCTGTGTATTTGATCTCGCAAGCCGTATGGCACGACGTGGCGCAAGGGATCCTATGGGATCTATGCGCTATGGTGTTCGGGGTCGGATGTTGCGATTCTCACAAAGCTTCTTAATGGGGCGTACTTTCCAAGTCCGTCTGGTCTCCACCTTATCGGATGTGTTTTTTCAAGAGAGGCGGTGTCCTCAGGGAGGGTAGTGCTTAGTGCTCAGCACTTCTTTTGCCGTTGAAATCATAGCCTTAGCTATAAGGTGACACCACCGACAATGCCTTACCGCCTGCTTGTGGATGATGTGCAGATTTCAGTTTGCTCTTGCAATCTGCTTAGTTAGCGAACGTCACTGCGTGCAAAATGACAATAAACAAAACGGGCAAGTGGGCAGCCGAAAAATGGGTTTTGTATTCTCTCCTGACAAAACCGTATGCGTTCTTTTCAGTGCATCGAGGGTTGGCGTTACTTGACTCTACCTTACATCTGAATAACATTAGATCACTGTATATTGAGCGCTTTAGCGTGCTCCTAGGTGTGATATTTGCCATGCGAAGCCGACATTAGCACTCACACTGAAAGAACTGAAACAAAAAAACGCTACGACTCTTCCAACATTTTGCTTGGCGGTGCTGTCGCACACCACTTGGCGGACTCTGACAGACGATGACTGCTGCGAAATTTATAACTCTCTAGTGCTGTGCCGGTTGGAGATTACGGTGCAGATGTATATAAGTTAGCACGACCATCTGCTTTGGAACATATTGGACCCAATTCATCACCTGGGGCTGCGTCTGGCCGCAGGTGCTTTTTGCACGTCGCCCGTGCCGAGTCTGTATGCTGAAACAGATCAAATGTCCCTTGAGAGACGCAGACAATATCTTAGTCTCTGTTATGCCTACAAAGTTTACAGCGATCCGCACCACCCTTCATTCTCCGCTCTACAGACATCAGCAACATTGCGCCTCTTTGAGAATAAGCCCAGTATTGTTCCGCCCCTGAACTTTCGGGCAGAGAGCATGGCAAGATCGCTGCACCTTTCTTTTGATAAGGCTCCTTTGCTGAGACAGGCTTATAGGCTGCTCTTTGGGACTTTTTGCGAATCTCTTCTGATTGTTCACTTTCAAAATACAGCACAGAAGGCCGTTCTTCCTCTTGTTCTCCTGCGGGAGTTTCCAGAGCTAGAGCGGAAATATTAGTGACTGATATCCACTGTTACACTGATAGCTCGAAGACATCAACCTGCGTAGGCTGTGTAGTTTACTATCTCGTTTTCAGTAAAGTTAGGCAACTCAACCCTCTAGCAACTATTTTTACTGCTGAATTGTACGATATCTTTATGGCTGTTCAATATATACTAGAAAGATAACATTAACAAAAGCAGTACTGTTTGTTGATTTCCAAATTTTTGTCTTAGCTATTTCATCTTTAGGAGACAGCAAGAACACTCTTGTGTAACAGGTTCGTGTTCAGATAAGCAAAGCTTTCCATCTAGGACAACTTATAAAACTCTGCTGGGTGCCCAGTACGTGGGCATCCATGGTAACGAGAATGCAGACCACCTTAAGCTTTCTGCCAAAAACTACACGGAAACATCTTTTGGCCTCCCACACCAAGACTTCAAGCCAGCCTTAAGCAAGCCAATAATTAAGTTATGACAGCTGGATTGGAACACACAGATTGATAAGAAACTTCATGTTATTACGCCAATCTTACAAGCATGGGAGTGTTCCTCCCATTAAGACCGTCGTATGAGGGGTCCTTTTTGTGCCGCTTGAGAATTGGCCAATTCCGACCGACTCAATGCGCTTGCTCTGCTGTGAAGATGTGAAGCTCGGTGAAAAGTGTGGGAAATGTTAACTTTTCCTTTACTTCCTGTGAAATCGTAGATTTATTTTTATCATCAGCGTCGAAGATCTTTTAGAGCGCAGCTCTAGGCGCCCGTTCCCGGCTTGAGAGGCGTCGCCGTCGCCGTCGGCGTAACCACGCGGTGCATGATGGGTAAATTTCTCCGCTAAATTTAGCGGAAAATTTTCCCCGCTAAATTTAGCGGAAAATTTTCCCCGCTAAATCTAGCGGGAAATTTTCCCCGCTAAATCTAGTGGAAACTTTTCCCCGCTAAATCTAGCGGAAAATTTTCCCCGCTAAATCTAGCGGAAAATTTTCCGCGCTAAATCTAGCGGAAATATTTTCCCCGCTAAATCTAGCGGAAAATTTCCCCGCTAAATCTAGCGGAAAATTTTCCCCGCTAAATCTAGCGGAAAATTTTCCCCGCTAAATCTAGCGGAAAATTTTCCCCGCTAATTCTAGCGGAAAATTTTCCCCGCTAAATCTAGCGAAAAATTTTCCCGCTCTAAATCTAAGCGGAAAATTTTCCCCGCTAAATCTAGCGGGAAATTTTCTCCGCTAAATGTAGCGGAAAATTTTTCCCCGCTAAATTGAGCGGAAAATTTTCCCCGCTAAATTTAGCGGAAAATTTTCTCCGCTAAATCTAGCGGAAAAATTGCCCCCTAAACTTTACGGAAAATTTTGTCCCGCTAAATCTAGCGGAAAATTTTCCCCGCTAAATCAAGCGGAAAATTTTCCCCACTAAATTTGGCGGGAAATTTCGCCTGCTAAGTTTGGCGGGGAAAATTTTCTCTGAATGGGGAGGCGAGCAGGAGAGGAGGAGGCGCAGCCTCCTCTCCGTACATTCCCCTACTCCTCCTCAAGAGCTGTGCTCTAATTCGGCGTTACAGAAAGTTGTAAACGGCTTTCATTTTTTCTAAACTTTTCAGAACCACCTTCCATTTCATTCTTATTTTTTGCTTGGCGATAGACCTCTGGTACCATTTTCTTGCGTTTTAAGTTTCCTATATGCAACTGGCTTTTTGCACCTGGTATAGCTGGATAACTAAATCGAGACGTAACTGCTAGGCTCTTTAAAATAACTTTCTTGGCGCAATATGGCCAAAGTCGCTCTTGCGCCATTAAACCCCAATTATCATCATCATCAAGGCATTGGCGATGGGCACCTACCTCCCCATATGCCGAAGACACAGCATATGGGGACCCGGCTCGGCGGCAACGGAGGTGCCGCCGAGCCGGCTCTTGGTGCCAAAAGAGACAAACTCCTGAAAGTGTTTTTTTTTTCCTTTCACGCTTTCACTAACGCGACGTGGGTCTCTGTAGTGCACAATCTTCTAATGTTTTGACTGGCTTTGGTGTTCAAAGTTTTTTTTTATTTTGTCCAGAACATCGTGTTATTTTGCATTTATACGTGCCATAATATCCCATTGTTAAATGGAGATAGTCTGTCGAGGAACGGCTGGCGCGACAGCCTCGCGTTTTCTCTTTGCGCCATCTGTCGGTAGCATCCCGAACCAGGCTAGGACCGTATCCTAATGCATGGCTAATGCAGCCGTCTAGCGATAACTGAGCTCGGTGGCGTCGGTGGAGTCCTTCGCCTCAAGATAATCAAAAGAACTTCACCTGTGACATTTCGTTTGCGCCGTTGCGCATCAGCCACTCAAAGCACGACACAGGTGCATTTCTAGAGCTTAGTTTCCACACAGTTACCTCACCACAGAACCAAGAGTCGTGGCGTACCCACCCAAACACAAGGTAAACATAGGAGTACCGAAAGTACCACTCTCCCCATGTCATGACGGCAGCAAGTAGCGCGAACACCTTGTATGGGCATTAACTTGTAAAATTTTGTCTTATAGCTGAGCAGCGCGCGCCGTGTTTCATCATAATCACCAAAGAGTTCACGTGATCATAAGTACGAAAAACATTCCAGAACGGCGATTCACCGCCACGACGATATAGACGAAGCTCGGTATACCACAATGATTTTGGTTTTATTATACCATTTATGATTTTCATTGAAGTATCTTGTTTCAAACTTTTATATGTCAGAAAAAGCAAACCTGCAAGCACCAGGAGAAAGTGTGATACAAACATTTTCATGGCGTGAGAAGTTATACCGGCGAAACGCATAACTGTGAAGAGCGCCTTCGCGATAGCAACCGGCGACTTGAATTCAGATTCGTTAAATGAGGGCGATTCTACGGGTGTGGTAGAGATGCTGGCTGGAGCGCTACACCGAAACCAGCGTATTTTTAAGAGACCTGCGTCGCGAGACGTCCATGCGAATGACCCCAGATGCGTCAGCGGCACTTTTTACGTTCACTGGACTTGAAAGCGACATAGTTGCGAACAAATGGCCCGTCAAAGTCAATCGAACGGCCGAAATTTTAAAATGGAGCAAAGAAATCACCGTGGTGAACCTTATGCAAACCTTCGGAACCTGCTGTCGACCTTGCAGCAATAACAAAACGACTATGCAAGACATGGTCATTTGGAAATCACTTTTCGAGAGGCCGACATTCGTCCACCACCGAAGACGTAACAGTAGCGGCTTATGAAATGTCGTCTGCAAAGTAAAGACGAGCCACATAAAGAGTACGTTCGCGATAAGGGAAAGTTTGTGTATGCTTGGCGTTTAACACAGAAATAAAACAAAGATCATAATAGGGCTGGCTTTCATGAAGCTGAGCTATGCCATGAGACATCCGTTCGACAGTTCGTTAAACGTTCTTTCATGTGAAATCAGCAGTTGCATGAGCTTTGAAAAACCGACGCGACATTTTCTTCAAATCAAAAGACAAGGAAGATAGGACTGTGCAATCTAAACGAACGATGACACATTAAAACGTGCCCGGTGAAAAGGACCGACATTTTTCTTTAATGTCAAGATCACTGCCACTTTGCAAAGGTGTCCAATTGCACGGCGCAAAAAGACGGTGCACTCGCCGTCAGGAGAAAATACACGGTACAAAGAGCTGTCCGGAAATAAAAGAAATCCGTTAAAAGTTGTCCACATCCAAATTAAGGGTGAACATGACCTCTGAGAGTTGTCGTGGGCTTTGAAAGCCGTGAACATCAACGGCGGACGAGCAACTGCTCTTCTCGCCACCGATGCGCACGTCAGTCTGATCGAGTGAAAATAGGCCATATATTTAGGCAAAAAAGTAACAGACCCAATCAAGAGGAAAAGATATATGCGGCGACTGAGGAATTATCCAAAATATTTTGGGAAATCGAGGCGGATCTGCAAATGAACAGCAACCTCTTCAAGGCTGTGAAGAGAGCAGGACCATGCGATACTCTCGGACTTTGATGTCATTGTTGGAACAGACGTCATTGACTCGCCGAATGTCATTCTCGCCATGTTGAAGTGGAAAGAGGAAATCAAGGTCGGGCCGTCTGTTAATAGTAGCAGAAATGAGTACCCTGTGATGTTTTCTTCACATACCATGAATGATTTGCGATGAGTAATATTGAGCTTGGATGCTGGATAGCTTCACCCATTACTATCCAGAGAGACCAAAAGTAAACCAGCGAGTCCACCCGCTTATTGTTATTCGCGGGCAGAACGGCAATTCGGCAAATCACCGACGAGCTTCAGACCAGTGGATTGATATGATACAGGGAATCGAATTACAGCTTGTGGGCAACCTGGGGATTCAAATTGTTTGGCCCAGGTTGCCCCTTTGACTAATAGTCAGTGGCCATTTGCATCGCAAGGTGGCCAAGGGCAACTGGCCACGCAAGCGGCGCTCCGCCACTGATAAGGGCCGTCATAGCGTAAGTGCAGGGGGTCTTTCTGGGATCGCGGCGCAGGTGATAACGGTCATTAAATGTTTACGTGTTGTGGCGCCGGTATGCTGTGTCATTCCCCGACACAGGTAGCAGCAAGAGAGAATTCCCATGAGCGTTCTGACGTCGCCACAACTCCTGAAAAAGAAGCAGACGAACTTGCGCTCCGCATAGTAATTGAGGAGCGCAAGTTGATTTTATATCCTGATTTTGAAAACGGTCACAGGAAATCTGTCGGAAGAACTGGTGTTCGACACCCGCAGCGGTCTGCTGAAGGCGTCCAGAGGCCCGGACGACACCATCTCGTTGGACTTACCGGCAAGAACCACGGTGGCAGCTGTAAGCGGAGACACTTCTTAACCGATTTGCACGCAATCAGTTTGACTGATCACTCGTAACAGGCTGGTACACAATAAATTCATTCTGTGTGCACCCCGGTATACCTTCGCGGGTCGCGACAGTGCCCTTGCCGGGAGATGCGCCAAGCCCGAGTGGAATGTCGAGCCCATTTGTGGCCTTGTTCCGACACCTCTCTTCTATATTACCCGGTTTGCTGGCTTGCGCACAACATAAAAGTTAAAGCTGGTTCACGCACTTTCGACTGCTTGAGACCGATTGCATTACGACCCCTTGTGATCTCCTCGAGACGAGAGAACTCACTGGCACGCTGGCGCCATCTGTGACGACGTGACGTTGGCCAGGAGCTCATTTCAGAAGGTTTGGTGGTATTTGCGAGATCAAATGTACGTATACTATCTGTGAGAAATGGCTGTCTATAACATTGGCAAACGATTTTTCGAGTCAACAATGAAAGAATGATGCGCGAGAAAAATAGAAAATGTACGAAAATCGCGGGTGTTTCGCCCGATAGATGGTGCCAGTTTTTCTCGTCGTGCACGAGGGGTCACAAGAAATCTTGACGCACTCAGTCGTAAGCAGCCGCAAGTGTGTGACGAGCGTTTACACTACGGAAACAATACACTTCTACCTTACCGCGGGGCATTCGGAGAGCAAATGTCACCGTCGAGGCCAAAACTGTAGGGCTTGGCCCAAAAATGCGACGTGTGTAGGTGGATTCAGAGCATGACGTTTCGAATACCCAATGTTCGCGTTTTCAGTCCAAACCTTTACCTACCGGGTGTCCCAAGTAGCGGCCAGGCTCTTTAAATCGACCGCAAAATTCGGTTTCTTAACCTATCGCGCTACGATTTTGTGAAGCGTTGCCCACAGATGGTGCATTGTTTTTTTGTGTGTTAAATTTGCAAAGAGCGGACTTACCTGAGGAAAAAGTAAAGAAAGAAAAAGGCTTAGCGCCTATGGAAACTCAGCGAAGCCACCGGTCTTCAAACAATACGGCGCCGTTTCGCACGGGAGACAAGAGATGGCGCAAGCGGTCGCGACACCAATACGGCGCCGAGAGCCGGCGTCTTTAGCAGACGATCTTTTCGACTCAAAAGCGGCGCGAGCTTTTCTGATAGCAGTTGCCAATGCATTATTTTATCATCCTTATAATAAAACACATTGAATGGACACATAATCGTTTAAAAAGATGGTTTGTCGGATTATTTTAACTGTTTTTTTTTTCGTGGTACTTATGTCGTCTGCTTTGCAGTTCCTTGTTGTTACCGCGCCTGTTTTTGTTTCTGCGATTGTCGCCGCCTGCGGAACGCGCGCCACTTTTGAGTCGAAAAGATCGTCTGCTAAAGACGCGGGCTCTCGGCGCCGTGTGCTCGTTCGTTGGCGGCAGTTGGCATCGCGACCGCTTGCGCCATCTCTTGTCTCCCGTGCGAAATGGCGCTGTATTGTTTGAAAACCGGTGGCTTCGCTGCGTCTCCATAGGAGCTAAGCCTTTTTCTTTCTTTACTTTTCCTCAGGTAAACTCGCTCTTTGCGAATTAAAAAAAAAAAAAGCACCATCTGTGGGGAACGCTGCACAAAATCGTAGTGCGTTAGGTTAAGAAACCGAATTTTGCGGGCGATTTAAACAGCCTGGCCGCTATACTTGGACACCCGGTAGAAGACGTTCCGTAGATGCTGATAGCAGCTATTGGTTCGCGGCGTGTTGCGGGAAAGTAAACGCCTAGACATTTTCGAGGGGGGCACTCAGTGCATCCCTGCGCATCTTCTTTCCCGCAGGGTACGGGGAGTTCCAATCACTGAGATCAACTGCGGGAAACTAACGAATGGCGAGGTCATGAAAAATAAACAAAGAAACAATCTCACCCAGAAATGCGGTCTGTGCTAAGACGCATGGTCAGAACAAGGGTTCCGTATTTTTTCAAGCTTTCCACCATCGATATCAATGATTGGTCTTTAGCGCGTTCTGTCGGCAAGTAGAAACACGGGCATTGTTTAGTATATATGCGGCGACATGTCGTCTACCATCCCGAAGTGTTGCAAAATATAGTTTTTAAACACGGTGAGAGCCGGTGAGTTTATTAGCTGATTGCCGTCTAAAACTGCTAACGTCAAAGCTTGCAAAAAAGAAAAAAAGAACTTAATTAACAAAATAAGTACCTAAACTTTAATATTCAACTATTTAGTTTTTGTCGGTGAAAATAAACCCGATTCCAGTTAGAAACTTGCCGAGCGTCATCGAAAACCACTTAATCAGTCAAATTTAGGAGGACTGGGAAGCTCAAGCAGGCGCACAACGCCGTGCAAGGCCGGTGATGAAAAAGGACGAATGAAAATAATATTACTCGGTTTTTCGCTGTGTCTTCTTTTAGCGCAAAAAGTAAACTGCGCGTGGTCGAACGTCTCTTTCCAAATGTAGCGCTAGCGGTCTCGACCGGAAAACAACATTTCAACGAGGAAAACGGGGCCCCTTCCTTGTAGTTTGCGCCAGTCAATACCACGAATTCGTGGCATTCCGTCGGCAAAATCATTTTGCCCATTGAAAGTTTCATAAAATTTGTATGAATTAGATAATCAGTTTACTTTATTCGGAAACTTTGACCATCTGCTCCAGACCGCTAGCGGTATACATTTGGGCAGAGAGGCTGACCGTTCGGCGATGCATAGTTTATTTTTGGCGGAGCTTATTGTGTTAATGAGTCTTGTTTCGTGATTGGTTCTTATATAGTTTTCTTATCGGCTAATGCTGCAATCTCATTGGCTGAGAAGCGATGATGAAAGGCTCATGACTTGCCACGTCCTGAATTTCTTAAGTTTTAGGTGAGACTACATGCAGAAACAGGATATGCGTATAGCAGCATAATGGGGAAAACGCCTTTTTGTGGTCAACGCGTAGTGAACTCTCGGCTCTCTAACAAGCCGTCAAAAAGGTGGGATCATGTTGGACGAAGAAACGGGTATCGTGTTGGCGAACGCGGCCGCGAGAAAATGCGTGGCGGTAAGACCAGCAGGTGAGTACAGATACTCATAAAATCTTGAGTCCCAAACTGAGACACAGGGATGAAACCCGCGAGACAGCCTCGTGTTTTGTGTTTGCCTCTAGGCTCACCATTTCAGATCTCCCCCTCTGGTCAGTGCTTTGCTAGACGGGGGACTGCGGATGCGTACGTCTCGTTTGTTACGCATTTATATTAATTCTTTGTCGTTTTTGCCAACAGGACCGGGAAAAGTACGGGCAACTTGCGGAGGTACGTGGACAGAAATTCACCCTGTAGTCTCGGTGGCCCCCCTCGATCACCGGTGTAAAGACAATCACAAAAGGCATGGAGACACACACACAAAAGGCATGGAGACACACATACACGCACACACACTATACAATCATGGGAGGACGGATAAATTTGTTCCTCTTAACATTTGAACCTTGGTCCTGTGTAATGATTGTTTAAACGAGACGGTGTGACTTTTTATTTTTTTTTATATACTCATTGAGTTGGGGAAGGGGGTGGGGGGATGAAAGAGAGAGAGTTAGAGAGAAGATGATGTTATTGGTTCTCTTATATGGCACATCACTGTTTCGATTGACTGCACTCGTTCTCGACTTTTATGGTGTCTTTGTTTTGAATCTCTCACTGAGCGAGACCGATTTACAATGTCCGCCAAACTATATAATGTCTACTATTTAGAGCAGTCGATGTGTGCTAATTGTCGTTTTAGACTGTACAGTTTCGAGTCGCCTTACTCAGCCGACGCTATTAATATGATCCGGTAGAGCCAATCAAGCCGTGACAAAAGTGCCTCGTCACGGTGCCGGTCGGTCTTTATGCGTCTTCTATCACCTGATAAACCAATCACGCACAGCGAATAATGCCTCATGATCCCGCAATTTGTATACGCTGGGGAAGGGGCGGGGGGATTGGACGAATGATTGGACGGCGGCAATGCTAAAGCGCGAGACACATGCGCGAAAAATCCATCCGAGCCGAGGTCCGATCCGGCAATACGACTGCCTGATCCGAAAAGTTTGGTCGCTTCAGACGTCGGATCGGCGATCCGGCGTGCGTCCAACGTGCCAGATAGTTTCGCACGGCAGACGGACCATCGGAAGCGTTCAGCCAATGATTGCACACCTAGCGCGAACGTCATGATGACATACTGGAGTTTGGGTCTGGCGGGACGAACACGAAAACGGGACGAGCGACGAAGCCGGACGCGTGAATCCCGCTGACCCATTCGAGAAAGATGGGCCCCAGCAAAAGGGCGCAAGTGCGCTAGCGAGAACGAGCTCCTAATTTCGCTCGTGCGAGCTGAACCGTCAATCTGGGACCAGAAATCTACCCTCCGCTGGAGCGCTTGGATCTCCTGGGCAGAGCCGAAAGGATCGTCGTGTCGGATGCAAGGTCGGAAGCGTGTGTCTCAAACTGTCGCGTGTGGCAAGTCGGAGAGGCGTTCGGACTGTCGGATCGGACGTCAGATCGGACGATTCTGCCGTCCGTGTGTCTCGTGCTTTAGACGAACTCATCCAAACAAAAGAATGGCGAAAGAACTAGCTGACGCTCAGTCACTTGCCACTAAAAGAAAGTAATACAACCTTCTCCTCTTTTCTTTCCTTTTTTCGTTCGGACGTTTTTTATGCTCATTACCGCCAAGGCAGGTCCTTCTGTCGCGCTTATTGTTAGAAAGTAGAAAGGTCTTGTTGTTTTGAAGGAAGGGACAAATGCAGCAAAAAAACAAGTGACACAAAATGAAGTTTCGGCTGAAAGCAAACACCCTTCTCGCATCCTCCTTTCTTCTTTCTCTTTGAACTCTCTGTGCCGCCGCCTTCAAGTTAGCCAGTGGTTCATTCGAGTTCGATGTTCAGTGCACACGCGGCTCACTGCCTTCTTTGTTTCTCTTTTTTTTTTTTTCATCTTTCACAGTTTTACAAGAAACACTGACTGACGCCACCGCGTCGCTGTGGTCAAGTTCAATCGCAGCGCCTCGCTGTTTGATGTTTGCGGTGTCCCGTTTCGCCTCTCGTTCTGCAACTAGATAGCCTGACCGCCTCTTCTGCGGTGGATATGCGTGCTTTTGTCCGTGCTGCCGGTGCCGGGACAAAGACAGGCGTCCATCTTTTGACTCTGTGCACCTCCGCCTTCGTTCGCGTATAACCTTACACTATAGACGGCGATCTGAATCAATAAACCAAATCACGGCGTCAGCTGCCATTGAAACAAGCGAGATAGACTGGTGTAGTGCCGCTTAAAAGAGCAAGTTGTTTTTGTAATCAACCGCGTGTATGCTCAATTTTATTTTTGTCGAGGCGGTTAGTAAGTTTTACAGACAAGAAGCGCAGCAGTCCTGCTTTCTTCGTACTATACATGCGACAAGCGCTATGACCACGCACTTTTGGCGCTTCCTGGTTGGCTCTAACCGAACGTGGCGTTGACCGCGGTCGGACTTCAAGTGAAACGGAGCCCAATCACTGATGCCGCGCTGACGTCCTTCGCAGGCGGTGGTCGGTAAACTTCCCGTTTGTGAGCTTCGCTACTCGGCCGACGAGAAGAAGCTACTGGTGAGACTGGACGACCGCTGCACCAGGTATACAATGACCACCGCGTTCTTTGAGATGCGGTGACCGAGTCCTCCGTCCAACGCAGGGCGATGCTGGAGCAGTTCGTCCCGAGTCCAGCTCGGATGCTTCAGCTGGAGACGAGCGGGCACATCAAAGGCGTCACGGTGACTCTGAAGGGTGACGGCGAGCGTTACGACTTCTTGTCGAGGCACTTCTGTCCCTGGTACGGGATCCCGGAAGACCCTGTTACCGGTGAGCGAAGGAAAGGGCTTTCTCGAGGGATGTTCAAACAGGACAGTCGTTCTGCTGTGCACAATGAAGAAAAGCGTTCGCTCTTCTAAAAAAAACAAGAACAAACAGGACCGTTTTGGCACGCTCGTTCGCTTTCAGTGAGGACATCACCCACGCAAACAGCGCGGCTTTCCTTCTCGCCTCCACGCTGTTGTCTCGTCCCCTTTCTTGTTTTCGGGAAGTTGGGGACTGAAAAGACAACAACAAAAGAGGCATTCACGACAGCCAGCAGCCCTAGGCACTCTAAGCAGCCTATCACGAGCAGGCTTCATGGGCTTTGTCTTTGAACAAACCTCCACAAAACCGTTTTGTAGGGGTTCTGCATACGCGATCACATGCGTGTTTGTGTTTTGCGTGTGCCTGTTTGGGGAGTGTCTGCATGCGTGTCATTAACAAGCAAGAGGTTAACACAGACATAAATCGCCAAGTAAAAACACTTTGGCAAATCATGAAAAGCCTCGCATCCACGCGATATCGTCTATACTCTGTTTCATACTTAGTGTGCAATGCTGTCAAAGCTACTGGCGCGACCATGAGGCTTGATCTCGTTGATCATTTGCACGCGTGCTCGCGCGAACGAAACCATAGACCAGTGGTTCTCAACCATCGATGTTTCGCGGACCCCTCGTGTATCGGCGGAGATAATGGAGGACCCCGTTCGTGATGAGGGGAAGAGAAAGGTATAGGTTAAATATATTATTGATTAATTAAATAGATATGACTAAGGGCTAGTGTGAAGTAGATTTCTCTTACTGACATACACACGAGAAAACTAGCCGGAAAACTGAAACATTTGTTCTTGATCTAAAAAAAATACAACTGATATTGCCGGGCTTTACTCATAAGGCAGGGCTTCACGGACCCCGATAATACCTTCGCGGACCCCAGAGGGTCCGCGGACCCCCATTTGAGAACCACTGCCATAGACAAAGCCACGCGCTCGCGCTTTGACAGCGTTGCATATTAGGGAGTTTTAGAATAGCGCACGCTAAAGCTTTGCGTGCGCAAAGAATAGCGTCGTCGCCACTGCGCATGCTCCGAACGCAAACCAGGTTTTGCGCTTTGCGTGCGCAATTTTAGCGTGCGCTATTTCTCGGAAATAGCGTGCGTACGCAAAGAGTCTTTGCGCTTCTCCAAGGAGGATTCGTGATGAGAAGTTGGCTAAAGCCAAGACGAGCAGAGTTAAAAAAAATGGCGGCTCCCAGGATTACGTCGGCGGCTGCTTCGGCGGCGTCGTGAGTGCGACGTCGGCGGCATCCTCGCGACTGCGATTTTCAATACGGAACGACATTGTACTCGGTTTGGCAACGATCACCGGCACCTTGATGCTTTCGACGCGCGAACATTTCTCGGCGAAGGTACGATGTGGGAAGGTCAGTACATGAGACCTCTCTTGCCGAGGCGACGCAAGCGGACACGACCGGTCAACCGCTCGCGTCGCATTCTCATGTTTAAACAAATCTAAAATGCTACTCTGGACCAAAAACTTTTTTTTCCTAAAGTTACAGCATTTCGTGCGTGAAATAAAAATTGTGACTGTATCTTGGTGGCGTCGCAAGCGCGAGATGCTTGGGATTTTGCGTCGCGACGGAGAAACGCTATTCTAAAACTCTCTTGCGTCGCGTGCGCTAATACAAGCGCTAAATTTAGCGCTAGCGTGCGCTAAAATTGCGTACGTTATTCTAAAACTCCCTATTAAGTATGAAACGAAGTACAGAATGCCTGATGACATGAGTAGGTGTTTTACTTCTTTTACTATACCTTGGCGTAACTCTGGCCGAATGGGCTAGCGCACACTCTAGCGCACACCAGCTCGGAGCACGTGGAGCGAAAGCTCGCGCTGCAGAACCCAGGATTCTGGGTTTAATCTCCACCCCTGCCCGTTTTGATCTGTATATGTGCATCGTACCGGCGTGCGGTTGTACTGCACTGACTAAATTTCTCCTCTACAGCTAGGAGACTCGTCGCCCGTTGAGGCAGACCAAGTTCTAGGCTGTGAGCATTGTTGCAAGAAAGAGATTATGAAGCCATGCGCCTGTGTCGCTGCTTTCCGCAACTTTGGACATTATGCTCTCTAGATGGAGCCTTATCACGGTCACGTATAGAATGCGACCTTTCAAAGTATATTTACTTTCACGATGCTCTGGAATTTGGCAGATTAAAGCCTGGTTCACACACCACCGTTTTTTCACGTTACGTTACTGCCCGTTACGTTACCATAGCTTACGTCTGCTTGTCTCAAGAGTCCCCGGAAGATCCGTGCTTCTCGTATGAAACGTGGCAACCAATTAAAGAAAAAGCAGCTTTGCACGCGACATACGAAGAACGAATGTGCATGATTCATAGCGTAACGTATACGAAAACTTAGCAAGACCCCCCGTGCGAAGGGACCGTAAAGCGGCAATCGAATTAATTTTGGGCTGGGATAAACACTTTTAGATGGGGATTTTACTAATCGCATATGGCTTAAGGGGCCAAAAGAAAATATAGTAGAAAGTCAAAAGCGTGCTTTTCGCTACGAGAATTTTAAAATGTAGTGCACTACTCCGTACTTCCTTTCCTTCGAAAGCCCTCCGTCTTTTCACTGTGAGACATCCGCGGTACCCAAAGCCCCAGAGCACGTCAGCCGCTACCCCAGCTCACGCATTAAACAGGAGCATTGCGTCACTCGGACGTATCCGCTCGTCAACGATCAATCCGTCGACGAATGTTTGGATTCGCCTTCGTGGCCAACGAGCGACGCGACGGCACTTATCATGACTTGCGAAAGTTTCATGGTGTGCTTAGAAAGTACGATGGAAGCTTGTGCACCACAAGCACGTCGCGACCACGTAATTTCTCATTTCGCTTTTGAGTTGAGGATAAAAACTAAGAAGGAAGGAGTTGAAGAAGCGTTTCATGGCCCCTTTAATACGTCGAGAGACGGCATGCAATTGCCGTAAACAAAACAGCCATTTTGCCGACAAATTTTTTAAAGGTGGTTTTACCTGTGAACGGAATTACATCTGAGCATGTGCCAGGGAGCACTTAAAGGTGCACAAAAGACGTTTCTGAGATCGTCTGTTCTTGATAATAACTCATTCTACGAAATCTTAGCATCCCAGAAATTGAAAAAAAAAAATTATGCTCGTCCGACGTCTATTTTCTTACTAAGGAGGGGATCGAAGTTCGTGCGACGCCCCTTTCTGAGCCGAAAAATCTGGAGCACAAAATTCAGCGGAGGCGCCGGCGGCGTGACGACGGGCGCGCGTTAGCCAATCGCAAGCAAAAGTGCCGGCAGCGCCTCCGCTGGATTCTGTGCTCCAGATTTGTCCGCTCAGAAAGGGGCGTGGCACGAACTTCGATCACATTTTTAGTAGGAAATAGACTTCGCACGAGCATAATTTTTCGATTACTGGGATGCTAAGATCCTATAGAATGAGTTATCACCAAAAACAGACGATCTCAGAAATGTCTTCAGTGCACTTTTAAGATGATGGTTATGAAAGTCTAGGGCGGCTGGGAAGCAGAAGGGGAGCATTCAGTTCTCAATGTGAACACCTGTTATTGCTGCGCTTAGTAGCTAGCTCATGTTCCAGAGGCGTAATCGGAAAAGCTTGTGACAATAAGTCAACATTTCGGCGCTCTGGTTGGTGCGTTATCGTGGACGTCACATCACCTGGCTATACGGAAGAAGAAAGGGGGGGGGGGGGGCGAGGTGAAGGTAAATCTGGGAGAAGGCTAGCGCGTAAATCACTGAGGCATATTTACCCAAGTTCCCCCGCCCCCCTTCTTTTATCTTCCCCTTTAAGCCACGCAATGTTACGTCCATGAAAACGCACCAACCAGAGTGCCGAAATCGGTCTGTTGCACTTACTCCACAAGCTTTTCCTAATACGCGTCCCGGAACGTGCCTTTGACCGTTGAAGATACCAGGAACGGCGTGTGTTCCGCTGCAGGTTCCGCTCACACCGTCCTTGGACCTTACTGGGCATCGGTCTTGGGCAAGGAGGTATTGCGCGGTAAGTTCCCTTTGCACTCGCGGCATTCCTCCGTTCTTCAACGAAGTTAATTAATTAGACCACTGCCTGAAGACCTCGCTGTTGCAGGAGCCTCTGTGTAGACGTTTCGGTCACACATAAAGCATAATTCTGAAACCTCCAGACTATAGTTTTCAGATCCATGCTTAACAGGCTTGCAGATTACCGTCGTCGTTTGTCAACAGCTAAACGAAATTTCCTAAAGAACTGGAAGTTGCCAGACGCCGCTCACCTATTCAGCAATTGGGCCCGAGCCCGACGCCGAGTGTCATACGAGACCCGCCCGAACGCTGACCTAGGGTTCAATCCCTGTCTGGTCTTGACGTCATCTGTGTTGACGTCGAAATGCTAGTGCACGGGCTTTGATTACTCTTTAGTCTCTGACAGGTTAAGAGCTTAGGGGAAGCTCCTCCTACCTCTTTCCACTTTAGCGGAGCCGACGCTGGAGAGGAGGAAACCTCCTCTCCACCGTTTGCTCTGCTAAAGTGGAAAGAGGTGGGAGGAGCTTGCCCTGAACGTTCTTCTCGAAGATGCTAAAAGCCCGTTCACGCATTTACAAGCGAGTAGGACCGACTGAGACAAGACCGTTTTTTAAGCCCCTTCTGACGGCTTAGGACCGGATGCGCTACGGCAGAGCTGGTTCTAAGCCGTCGCAAGAGGCTTCAAAACCGGTCTTTTCTCAGCCGGTCCTACTCGGTTCCAAGTGTGTGAACGGCTGACGTACACTTTGCGCTTTCCACTTTTGCCCACCTTCTCCTTTCCTGTTGGCCTCGAGATCCACCTAAAGGTGGGGCTACGGTCGCGCTATCTTCATCATCAAAGCGGGGATAGAAGCTTGGCCGCCCCATAGGCTCTCCACGTTCGCGTCCGAGACGGCGTAGATTCTTGCGTTTATTTTGTCGCAAGGTATCGGTGGGAGAACAATTGTAGCGGAAAATGGTGCGGTACCGTTCGGTGCTTCAGTGAAGATCGAATCGTGTTACCAGGTGCGGCCTGAATTTAAATAATTGCTTGTGTGGGTGCGTCGTGTGCTCTAAGCAGACGTTGGCAAGCATGGATTACCACGACGGATGCCTCTCTCCGGGTAAACTGTACTATTTATGTTAAATATTTGTTTCTTTTAAAATAGATATATCGGTTCACCAGCGTGGGAATTCAACAAAACAATGAATCTCAACCCGGATAGCATAATACTGGTACTGTCGGCTGTGAAATCGCAGGTTCAATGCATTTTTTTTACTTTTAGTTTTTGCAGTAATATAAATATTTACCATGAACAGAAGTTAGTGCTGTATCGGAAATTACCGTGCTATTAAGTTCCTCTGCAGCCAATGTTTCCCTTTACTGTGCCATGGTGTGGGTAAGTTTTTCGGACTCGGAACAATTCTACTACGTTGCGATGAGGAGAGAGCCTCTTCTAGTTACGATCCGCAAACTGTTCGTTGGCAGGACAACTGAAACAAGTGAAACAAACTGTTCTAATATATCTGCCGCGAGTGTAATAAACGGGGGTAACCGAGCAACGCAGCAGCGGTGCGTGTTATTAAATGTTGTTCTCGGTAGTGTGGATTTACCTGCTTCAATCTTCTCGGTGAGGGCCGCGGATGTCAAGAGGCTAATATTATAAATTTATGGCTAAATAATCTTCTATTCAAACACAGTAGACTCTGCAACTCCAACAAACGACCCACACCACGACACAGACAGCATCGGACCGCAGCGACACTCTTTTACTGATGAGGGCTAGCGACTCTTCACGAGACTTTCCGATCACCCTCCGCCCTCACCTAACGCATATCGGGACTGGGCAGTTCATCGATTAACCTTCAGATTATTCGAGTGATGCTTTAATTGCAATATTTTTTTCTCGTTTATTTGAAATCTTGTGCTGGAGAAAGTCAGGAAGAAGTAAAAATGCCTTCTTAATATTTCTACAATTTTTACGAAAAAGTTACTCATAAAGAACGGACATGGACAGCTCATCTTCACGTCTTTATTTCTTCTAGAACACGGGCTTGCACGGTAAACCACTTCAGCATGCTTGTGATTGTCATCGATGGTGATTATACTGTTTAAATAATAACTTAAAATTTACTTCACTTTAAAAGGATTCCAGTGTTCATATTTCTGTAGGCGCCACAACGTGAAGTTTAAAATGGGAATGCAATATGCCATTTTATGACATAGTAAAATAGTAAAAAAAAGTGTAGTTTTAACGTCTTTCATGTAATATGACCGGTGAAAAATCAACTAACGGATTTATTAATTGATTAGTCTATTAAAGGGTAGCGATCAGTCGGATTAATTTTTTAATCAAACCACAGCTCCAATCAACATTCAATGTTTTATGAAAGCTATGGTATTGTGCAAGATAACAAAAATATGTGGGACCAGCGGTTGTATACAAACCACAACACTAAGATTATGGAAGCATCCGACTTAATATTAATCGCTTTGCTGAATTTCCACGCATGTGAAACGATACAACACAACCTTTAGTAAGAAGAAACGACAACAAAAACAACAAGCGTTTAATGAGGAGGGCTCAGCTCAGCCGGAAACGGGCTTGCGTCGTCGAGATCCATGCTTCTGAACGTGCGCCCGTAGCAGACGACGCACGGCGGTATCCCCGCTTTCGCATGTTTCCAATTTCGGCCGCACGGTGGCGACACGGTTCGATCTCGAGGCGAATATCCTCTCCACCTTTTACCTTGCCCCAACTTGGCTCCCCTCGAAGCTTGGGAAAGGGGAGCGCTAAGAGGATTATCTTTCCTGGAGAACACCGAGGTTGTACATCGGCCTTTAAAGGGGCGGTGCAGCGATTTTCAGACTTTGGCCAATTAACTGCGGAAATTAATCTGTGTCACCCATGGAACAAATAACAGAAAATCGTATTTTCTTGCTAGAGCTAGTTTTTATGTAAAAAAAATGAAACAAATCGAAGGTCAAAGTGCATTTCAACTCTCCAGGTCGCCTTTCGAGTGATTCTCTCTTCAGAGACCCCAGCCGCTTCCTCCGCAATCATCGACTTTTAAAGGATTAGCATCCTCGAAGGTGGCTGCGAGCGATCGACACAAAAACGGTTCGCCACGGGCGTGACGGCGAGTGTAGCAGCGGAGGGGGACAGGCTTTGTTCACTCCCGCGTTTCCCCCAGAGTACGTCACACATCAGTTCCGTTAACCACCACAAGCGGCTGCAGATGGGCAAATATTTCGCTTTATTCTTTGCGATTACGCACCGGAATAGCAGTTTTTGGGGCAAGGTGACGCGTTTTTGGTCACTTGCGCTTGGATAAACACTATAAAAATACAAATTGCCAATTCTTTCAACACTAAAATTGTTGCACTACCCCTTTAAGACGCGAATTGCACAACGACAAGGAGCATGACAGTTTACATGCCCAGTGCTCATGCTCAGACAGCGGTTTTCTAACGAATATTTGGCCCTTAACTGCACGCAGTCCGTCGATTGCAGTGATTTAGGGGAGTAGACGCCGGCAGGGGTCCCTTGATTTTGAGGTTGGCGGCGTCCACGTGCTTCGCAGCGAGGCAGGCGTCGGCTCGTGGCGGAGACCTGTACCTGAGGGTCCCGGCCTCCGGGCAGCGGCTGCAGATCGGCGGCCATGCCACCGTCGTGCTCCGGGGCCAACTGCAGCTCTGATCTTCGTCCTGGAGAGCCAGTTCTGCTGTCAGCAAAGCTGCGACTGGGCTTCAAGCGGGCAATAAAAGCCTCACTGAATTGGCTCTGCCTCCATCCAGTCTCTGACAAGGCGTGTGAAAGAGCTATAAAAGTATTCGTGTTACAAGCAAATTATTCTTCAAAATGATTTGCTTGCGCTAGCACTTCTTGCGTGGCGCGTGTAAAGGAACTATGGGGGCCAATTAAAAACTAATCAGATCGATTTTTTATGTTAAGGATTGGGTGACTCTATTAGCTTTGGTATTTTTTTTTACTTTTCAAAGTAGCTTATTTTCATTCAATGTATTGGTTGGAATGTTTAAGAACAATTAGTAAAAATGTAAAAAAAAGATTTCTGCGACACCA
>JAZHYW010005816.1:0-78900 GCA_037355805.1 Ixodes ricinus
GGTTTTATAGGGTACAGGTGCCCTTGAAAACCAGAAGGAATGAAAGAGGGAGAGGATGAACTTCTATTTCCCGAACACACAAGAGAGAGAGAGAGGACATTGACCAATAGCCACACCGGTACTGTTCTAACTCAAACTTACTTTACTCGCATTTTTCACCGAATGTTACTGTCATGTTGAGTGTAGAGTTCCATAACCTCTGCCGGGCACCACGCATGCATCCCAAGTAGCACAAAAACATTCTAAGAACATTCCAAGAACATTAGCAACGCTCTCGGAACGTTTGCAGAACGTTGAAAGAACATTGCATAAACATTCACAACATTCTAAGAATGTTTCGAAAAGCAGACTAATGTTTACGGAACATTCTCAGAACAGTAAATCAACATTCATGAAATAATGCTTATGGTAGTTGGAGGTATCTATTCTGAAGAAAAAAGAAAAACCACAATTGGCAGAATGCAGACTATGACGTCAGCAAAGGATGTACATTGACGGAAGTAAGATGCATGTCAGAACTTCAATCAATTTAGACGGAGAGCGCTATGATTTCAGGCTTCCACGAAACACCATCGAACTTGTTGTTCACAAGGTAATGACGTCACGAAAGGTAACCAAACGAGAGCGCCACCGTAACATCTCGCCGCAGCACCGATGAGCCATACTACATATGTGGATGTGGTAAAGCTCCTCACAGGGCGATCAATATTTTTTAATCGAAAGATATTTTACAAGGCGCAGGAACAAGATTCCCGCTTTCCTAGCGCACTAGCCTAAGCATGTACTAACGACAATTTACTCCTATCTGACACTTGTCAAGTTCTTTCATTCGAAAGGTGCTGCATAGGAAACCGATTACTCACTCCGAGCACATAGCATCCCACATTCAACTGCAGGACATAGCCGTTTTCAAAGTTTGGAACCCCCATGACAAAAATCAGGTCTATTCAAAACTGCACATCTACATACGCAGTGAGTGCCAAGTTCATTATCAAATTTTGAAAACCATTGCTTTTCTCCTACACCTTATATCACATTCCTCGGTAGACTCGTACAAGATAAAACTGATCCCTTATGCTACGTTTCCAGAAACTCCACTTAATTTGCATTCGCAACTTTCACGACCTATAGGGGGCGCAGTGGTGCCTATCAAAATGGCTGTCATCTGGATCATAGAGTTATTACAATAAACTATATGATCTGGATGATCGTCGTAGAACAGCGGTACGAGGCTGGTCTGCGACGCGTAAGTAATTCTAGTGTTACTATATACGAGAAGTATTAGTGCCTTACGTTATTTTTTCACGCCAGGAAGGTGTAGGCAAGCCCATTTATTATGAGGCCAATCATCCAGGAGCTAGGGTGCGCGATTCTCACAACGCGGTACCACCATCGCTGAAAGTTGCGAATATTTTCGGCACAAAGATAGTGGATGGTCTTTCGAACCACAGGCTGCGTGAGAGCTCCGTAAAGTTCGCTTCACCTGCGAAAATTCTAGGAATGTTCGCAAGCGAACATTCAAAGAACGTTGCGCATATGAATGTTCGAAGGCGAATGTTCGCCAACGAACGTTCTTAGAATGTTCAGCAGCTTACCTTGTAGGGAATGTTCGCATACGACCGTTTCTAGAACGTTCCGAATGGTGTTTTAACGTTACTTCAACATTCAGAACACCCAGGGAATGTTCGCACGACATTGGGTGCTACTTGGGCATTTCTGTCCACAGGCAGAAAGAAAACAGCAGAAATCGAGTAACGTAGATAGAAAAAAAATTGCCTCCTTGTGTTGTGCTCCCCCCCCCCCCCCTTCTTGTACGTTGGTGATAATGTCGCCATGACTAATTATTATCATTACTTGGAGAATGTTGACTACTATTACTACTACTAGTATTACCACTGCTACTACATTTATTCCATGAACATATCTTCTGTTCCGCCAATTAAACACATTTAATGATTTAGCGTGAATAAATTACACCGCGGGATGGCGCTACATTTCAATAGTCATATAAATATTCTGTTGTTTCCTCTCCATATTTATTTTCTCAAATCCCTCACTTCCGCTTTTCTTGTGCGCGCCTTTTTCGTTCCCGTGCCCGCGTATCCTCCACGCCCTCCACGCCGTCTTTGCCTCTTCGATCATCGATAGGGCGTTTGTTCCGGGAAAGTCCCGAATGAGGAAGTGGGACGATGCCTCCGCAACTCAGGAAACGCCCGGCGCCACCGCCCGATGCCTTACCGTAAGTGCCACGCTGGGGGTGCCGGACACTTATTCGAACGCCGTTTCATCGAATCGCTTACGCCGTTTCATCGAATTGCACTTCACCGAATGTTGGACCATTTCAGTTCCCTTTGGGTGTTTTACCTTCGCTCCGAATTGTATTCGCGCTGGTCACTTTTTCGCCATATGTTTAGTTGCTGAATCATAGAGCATAACAAAACTTGAGTGGGCATGCAACTTACTGTTCTCATTTGAGCTCCTAATTAGGAACGGATCATCAATCGTGAGAAGATTCAGTTTTTCTTGAAGAAATAAGGCTAGCGATTTTTGCCAAGTTCCCTTTTCGGAGACGATAACTCTGAGTGGGCATTCGGTTTTGTGAGTCTTGGCACTGAAAAATAATTCCAGGCTTAAAAGTTTGCTGCGTTCTATGCAAGTGGAAAGCTTCTTTAATTCCATCGACAGACACAGCTTTTTAGCTTCGCTCTTGATTTTAGTCAAGGAGATGTCGTTGTGGCGCTGAAAAACGGACTCAATGGCAGAGAGGGCTTTTACTCCAAACAAGTCGTGGTGCATGAGCACGAATCCACCTTCTTTATCAGCCGGCATTAGAGACAGGTGATGCTCCTTTAGGTAGGTCACCACTTTTTTGGTTGGTAAGGGTGAGGCTATTTGTGCACAGTGCTGGGCAGAAGCGGTAGCCAACTGACTAGAGAAATAGTGGAAGCAGAAAATATGGCCAGGGATAACGACAATTGTGTAAGCACTCCATCGCTCACTTTATCAGAAAAAGAATTGACTTTTCTTAGTAGCGTATCTTATTAGCTCACATGAGTGTCATTTACTGTTCTCAGGTAAGATAAGCGGCTGTTCACTACCACACACTTTACTTCGCTTCCCAACTTGTTTACGTGAAAAAAGGTACTTCCTGAAGAGGCAAATAACTATTCTTCGCTGCACTTTTTATATCTTGTGTTTATCTGCTTGTTTTTTTATGCGATCCCAGGATAATAGCTTCCTTTCTAAAAACCTCGGTTGAAAAGCCAGCAGGCCCACAGTTCTGCGGATTACAAAGAAAACAAAAAGGAGACGCATAGTTTTTTTCTTTTTTGTTTTTTTGCGACATAGAGACAGGTCATCAATTGCTTCAAGGACGGCTTTGTGCTTGAAGCAGAATATGTCTCTTCAGGGACGAGGGTGCACCATTGAAGAAACATAGCTTCCCCGCTGCACCTGATGATCAGGTTTCAAAACATTTTAAGTCTGTGGTCACATTTTTATTGGCCTCATTAAAAGTGCAAGTCATCAGATACTATGATGAACTAGAAATGGAAGTAGCAGATAAATAAAGTTCTATATTAGTTATCTCACCCTGTAGGGAAATTAAGTTTATAAATTATAATGACATAACACTGCTAGTCTTCCGTTAAAAGAAAACATTTCCTAGATCAAAAATTCTATGCTGCTCAACGAGGCGGTGTTTGCCGAAATGGATTCAATGAAATGTCACAACTCACCGCGCAACCCGCATTGTGATCTTGAGCGCTGCGTCACCCAGTGATCTGTGGTCGGTGAAAGGTAAAATGGAAGCTCCTCCCACCTCTTTTTACTTTAGCCGAGCGAACGCTGGAGAGGTTTTCGCCTATATTCCAGCGTTCGCTCTGCCAAGGGGGAAAGAGGTGGGAGCAGCTTCGACTTTATAGTAGGGGTGTGCGAATATTCGAAATTTCAAATACAAATCGAATCTTTTCCTTATTCGAAACATATTCGATTCGAAAATTGCATATTCGGAAGTTCCCGAATATATAGTCAAAGCCAAAAAATCCGAGAAAACGGCGAATATTCCCACAAACTGTGAATATTCGAGGAAGTAACAAATACTCTGCCTGCCACGCATTCCCCTGTGAATATGTTTATTCACTGAGAAAGGCATATGATGCGAGCGTCATTGGTCTGCTCCGTTTCTATCTGTCCGATTGCAGCAAGACAGGATCAGCTTCGGTTTCTTTTTCACAAAACCCTTTGTTGTGTGGCACTTTTATAGCAATGTGTGATGTAATTGCGCGTACTAATACTATAAATTGATACAATAAAATAAACCTCGAGAGTGAAATAGAAATATAAAATCAATATCGAGAGTGTTATCTAACATAAATGTTTGAAAAGTATAAAACAAAATCTAGGTGCGAGCAGAACATTGCATTGCCATTGACAACAACTCCTGCCACTCCCGCGCAGTCAAAACTAGGGATGTCGCGAACTTGCTCAGGTTCAAGTTTGACCAAGTTCAGTTTTTCGATCCTTCAACGTGATGTTCGACAAAGGTTCGACTGAAGTTTGACTTTTGTGCTCATGCACGAAAATTAAAACAAAAAACAAAACAACTAGTTGACTTTACCTGGCGGAGGAACAGTGCAATATTTGTTGGGTTGATTGGCATCACTGGTTCACATTAATAACTAATAAAAGCGATAAAAGCCCATATTTTTGCTTTTATATGGTGTAAACATTAGTAACCATTTTATGAAATCTAAAATAAAGTACTTTCTAAATTATTTGTTTTTCAAAATTCAACATATTCGTGTAGTAGCCAGGCAACACTGTCCATGAGTGTAACTTCTTCGAACTTCAATGAAATTTCGCAGGTTTCCCGAGTTAAAAAGTCTTTCTACTGGAGGAAATGTTGTCACGGCGCGTAGGGAGCGCTGACTTTCTAAACACATTGAGCAGTTCATTTTCCCACACGATAATTTGTAATGAGTTCATTACTAGAAGTATCTTTAGCCTACTGCAACCCAGTAAAATGCAGTTGCCTTGATCTATTTTAAAAGAGGCAATAAAACCTGCTGTTACGTCTTGTTTTGCAATTTTTTATTACTAGACACATATTAGATTCGACATTCGAAGCCCGTTTTTAGTTTTATTCGTATTCGAATATTTCAATATTCGCACACCCCTACTTTATAGACCAACACGCGACCCTGATGTCACGCAGCTGCGGTCGCGCTGTCGACGGTACTGAGCATGCGCAGACGCTTCACTTTACGCGAATTCGGTTTCTGCGCACGCGCAGTCCCCACACGTCGTGTGGGCAAACGCAGGTTTGTTTGTAAACAGCGTGTCGTCTATAACTTGTCACCAACTATGCAAATGTGCCCCCCCCCCTCCTTTCCAGAAGAAGAAGAAAAAAAATTACAGGGTATTTTTTTATTGCAAAAGCAAACGATGCATCGCCAAACGCTAAGCCTCCGCCCGCTAAGCCTCCACCCAAACGTAGCGCTAGCAGAACGTATTAGATGTAGAGGTCTCAGAACTATCCGTTATCTTCTTCAAAAGATGTACTAATGATTTTCCGAAAATATCTTAGGGAAAAATGGGGCCTGTTCTTGGAAATTGGCACCATTCAGCCCCAGATGTTCGAGGGCTCCTTCTGCCACCATTCTCCCATTGAGAATTTTAGAAAATCACTTATAACTCTTGAATAAGATAACGGTGAGCTTTGAAACTTTGGCATCTGGTTCTAACCGCCAGCTCTGCATTCAGGTGGAGAATGAGAGTTTTTTTGATAAATAGTTTATTTTTAAGGTAAAAACAACACAAAAAACTGCAAACATTGTTTGGAACAGCCTGTACAACAGACCCCGCCCCAAATTTACTTCACAAAGTACACAAACCTTTGGTACATGCCCCCTATACTAAACACATGGGAATAGAGTTGTGCACAGGTTTAGTGGTTCATGCACGCAGCTAATTGGGAAGGGGCATTTCTCATACGATTCCCTAAAAAGGACGTAGCCTCCAGATCTCTCTAATGTTTATTTATTTATTCATACTGTTGGCCTAGTGGCTGTTACAGGAGTGAAGTTGTCATCAGTCCTTCTCTGTCGCGATCCTTTTGTCCCTTTCTCAGGACGGTCTCCCAGTGCCGCTGGGAACTCCGGAGATTCGCCACGAGCCACCACTGTCTAGAGGTCTCCACGGCCAAGGACGCATACAGCTTTCTGAGCAACATCGGTGCCTACGCCGATTTGCCCCGGTTTTCAAGCCGTGCACGAAAAGCGACGGCCAGTCGTGTCACCTGCTGGACCAGCTCGACATCTGGAACCAGTTTCTGCAAGAGGTGGGCATGCTGCTTGAGGAAGTGGCTCCGGGGACACTCAGCGTCTCTCCGCAGCGCAGGGCTTCTGACGGTCTTGCAGCCGAGTACTGCAACCCTGACGGATGGGTGCTCCTTCACTGGCTTTTCAAGGAGCATCGCTGCATTGCAAACCTACGGCTCCTCAGTCCCGACAAACGTTCCCAGCTCCATCTGAGCGATGCACTGAGCCAGAACTCTGGGCTCAGGATGTTGACACTGAGTTACGAGACGAGCGAGGAAGAGCTCAGGATGATCTACTCCACCATGAGACGTTGGACAAAGCTAGAGAGCTTGAACATCACTGGACTAGCGTTGTCCAATGACACTGCGGTGGTACTGGAAGCCTCCTGGAGAAGCTGCCGTCGCTGAGGTCTCTGGACGTATCTTTCCTGAGTATCGCTCCTGCCTGCGATGCTGAGCTGCTCAAGGGGTGTTCGAGAGGATGTCGGCACTGACATCGCTCTCCTTGTCCTACACTTTTGAACCGCCAGACGTTGAATTGGTACTCCGCTGCCTGGGACCGGGTCTGTCCGAGCTCAGGGTGGATGACAGTTTTCTGGTACCCCAGGAAGGAGCGATCTTCCAAGAATTCCTCTCTAACAATACCGTCTTGAAGAAGCTGACCCTGATCCAAAAAGTGTGCACAGGAATGGGCGAGCTTGATAATGTTTCCAAGGGTCTTCTGGTAAATCATAGCCTCGAGGAACTGTACCTTTCGAACTTTGGCCTCGAAAATCCCACGATGGAACTGCTTGCAGAAGCTGTGGTGGAGCACAGTGCCCTGAAGATTTTGGAAGTTAATTTTTTCGACGAGTGCTGGGAGATGGACGGTACACCTCTTGCGAAGATGCTGGGTCAGAACAAGAGCCTCCAAGAACTCAAGTTCGAAGTGGGCGAAGTTGCCTGCTACGACGCATTCGCCGAGGCAGTTCGGAAGAACACCACGCTGAAGAAGCTGTCTCTCAATCTTGTCCAGTTAGACGACTTGGCCGAAATCTTCGTCTACAGGGGTTTTCTGGAGGCACTCTCATGCAATGGAACGATCCAGCAGGTCACGCTGGGGAGCATTTACTCTGTTTTAGTCAGCCAATTCAGCGAGCTTCTCTGTGAGACTGGGACTGAGAGAAGGGTGACCTTTGAAGTCGACTTGTCAGACGCCGAGTTGTTTACTGAGGCTCTGGAGAAATGCTCAGGACTCGCTGAAATGAGATATTCAGACTGGGGGTCCAAAATCCCTGTGCCCCCAAGTGCATATCGGCACCTCATGCGCTATTACAACCTCGAGGACCTAGACATCACCTTCTTCCATCAACCGATCGATGACGAGACCATGACTGCCCTGGCTGAGTTTGTTGCATCTACCAAAACCCTGCAGTCTCTCTGTCTTGGCTTCCACACTTCACCGGCCACCACACATGCACTCTTGGACAGCATCTCATGCAATAGGAGCATCTCAAGCTTGACCATATCGACCTGGACTTTCAACGAACTGAATGCCAACCTGTTATGGCAGATCTTGAGGAACAACAACATTCTCAACTACATCTGGCTGTCGCCCCACAATAACAGCGATTTCAAGGCATTGAGCCAGTTTCCTGAACGTCTGCTAGACAACCACAGCCTGCTCTCTGCACATTTTTGGGACTTTCAGGATTTCAAGTTGAAAGTCAAAGACGTGATGCGGCGGAACTTATCGACCCTCTACCGTGCGGTGATGTTTGTGATAGGTTCGCGTGGAAGGCGCTATGCCGAGGCCTTTGAGCGTGTCTCAAGGAGTCCAGCTTTGGTCAAGGAAGTGCAGAAGTCTGCCTCCGAATCCAAGGAAGATGCCAAGGAACGGGTGAGGTGGGCCAAGGACTACCTGAACGAGCACTTCCTCGCAGCAGCTGGTGTTGTCAAGGACGCTGTTTCGTGCATCGAGAATGGACGACTCCAGCTGGATCAGATTGACTTAGACAGCTGGCTCCACATTCGACAGTACCTCAAGGTGGCTGATATCAAGGAACCCACTGACCAGCCATCGACGTTCCGTCACCTTTATAAGAAGCGTCGATCGAGGTTTTAGATGCGTAGGAATTCCTTGTAGCTCTTTTTCTTTTTTTAATCTTTTAATCAAAATAATTTTTTGTTTTAATTTGCTGCAAAAAAAAAAAACAACCTTCTATGTTTTTTGTTTTTTTTTTTTTTTATCCCCAGGTTTTTGTATGCTGGGCGTTCCTAAAGGGAAGTTCTGTTTCTGAAATTTCCTGGCATTTTTAGGAAGTACTAATGCTTATGGGCTATTTGCTGCCTGTAGGACTTTGCATAATATATTATCTTAAATTCCCAAGTATTACTGCCAGTTAGGAATTTTTGAAGGTAGTCTTTCACGTAATGTCAAATGGGGCACGCTTGAAGTTTTCTTAATGTTTTGTTTATTGACCCTAGAGCACCGGTCTTCTACAGCATTTCGGTCTGAGAAATGGAAGTATTGAATTGTCAGAGCCTTGAAGACAACCATGTATCTGTTATGAATAAGGGTTAATACTTATAAACCTCCTACTCAGTTACGTGGGAGCATGCAATGTTCACCTGGTGAACCATCTACAACGAACTAGGATGCTGCCAGTGGACCTTTGGTGTCAAGAACAATTAAAAATAATGAAGCCAAAATTTTGCTTTTTTTACTGGCATTGTTTTCTGGAGGCAATGAAGAGCAGTAGCTCTGCCTCCAGTCAATGCTCCAGCACGCACTGACTTAATTTCCGTCGGGCTTTGGTTGCATGTGCTCGTGAGACATTGAAGCGATATCGAAGGTAAAAAGCTTGTGCCACTAAACTTCGTTTCATTGCGAGAGTGAGCGTAGCGGGTGTCACTAGAGCGAGCTTTCGTCGTCGGTGCCGACCAAGCACGCTCGTGCGATGCAAGTATCCTCCAAATCACGCTTTCGGTTGTCCAACATGGCACGCTTGGGCTTGGCGTGGCGCAGCTCGGGTTTTTTTTTTTTTTCGAATTACGAAACAGCTTGCAAGGACTAAAATCGAAAAGGCGCAACTTTCCTTTAATACTTGCCTCCTTTGTGTTTTCCCCAAGCTCCCCATCAGCTCCGGCTCATCAAAGAGCTCTCGCCAAACTCTGACGCATTAGTAATGGAAGCCTTTCTTTGTTTTCCCTAAGCTCCCCATCGCAATACGCTTTGTGTCGGAAGACTCGTCTTGCTGAAACGCAGTGCACGTGGGGAAACTGTCCCCCTTTCGACTGTGCCGGTGCAGATTTCTTTCATCCGTGCATTGCGGGCCTGCAGCTACAGGGGTTTTCAAATGTTATTTTCACATCAAGAACCGTACTAAAACAAGTCCGGCTCCTCGTGGAGCATTACTAATTTCCCCTTTATGTTGATAATTAAGATGTATCTTATGTCGATAATTAAGATATATTTTATGAAGACATACATGTTTTAAATGCCAAAAGCATCGCTTTTTTCTGAGACAACCAAATCTTGGAAGAGCTACTTCACGATGTGTATGAACAATGCGCAAAGCTTCCTTTTTCTTGAGGTGAACACAGATATAACTATCGTTCATCTGTAAAAAAAAAAAAAAAAAAAAAAGAAGACAGATTAGTGAAATACTGAAGTTGATCACACAGTTTATGTCGCAGAACACGTCGATTCCGATGAATTTTGATGCCCACGGCAGGCACGTAGCCTGGGGGGGGGGCCCAGGCCCCATACCCCCCCCCCCCAAGTCTTCCATTTTGCTGGGTCCTCCTCTCCCCCTCTCTCTCATACAGCATTTTGTCATGGGCGGGCTTCCCCCGAAACAAAATCCTGGCTACGTGCCTGGCCCACGGGGGCAAACCGATCACCCACTGGATCGCCATCTTTGATTTCCGCAGCACCCCCTATGTTCGCTGAAACTTGAAAATACTGCTGCAGTCAACTTTCTGATCTACATGGGCAGTGATTTCCCTATCCACCTCCTAGGGGGCAGTGGCGTAGCCAGGGAGGAGGGGGGGGTTCACAGGTCGAAACATTCTTTGAAATTTCATGGTTTATCTCTTTCCCCTTTGTGGTGTCAGTTACCTTGACGAAAATAATCCCTGGAGAAGGGGAACAAGAGGGACAAAGGACAAACACAAATCTCGAAACAGCTATAATCAGTTACCTTCTTATTATTTTTTTTGTGCTTTGCCGTTTTGTCAAGGCATTAAAAGTCCTGTGTTTCTTTTTCTGTTTGACAACCCGCTACGGCCAGGGGTCGGGCACACAGCATTCCAAAGCAAAACGAAGATGACGACACTGTCCGTGGACTGCGTGAGAAACACAAGTCCGGCTCCTGCTCTCCGAAGAGCTCTCGCCAAACTTGAACGCAGTAGTAACCTAAGCCTTTCCTTGGCTAGGAGGTGCGAATGGCTCAGCTCCTGACGTCACAAAAGCCGCGAAATCCTGACCTCGAAGGACGTTGGCCTCTCCTCGGAGAATGCAGGCAACTTGACTAAAGTCCCCCTATCCTTTGAGGCTCAAGGACTCTATGGAAATTTTATGGGAGTGAAACAAATGCACAAAATAGCAACAATCTGACTCCGCAAACCCTACAATGAGGAGAAAACAGGACGACGAAAAACAGACAGCTTAGCGTTTTTCTTCTTTTCATCCCATCTTCCCCTCTCGGAGGTCACTCGGCTGCACTCCTTTTGTTTCAGTAGTACAGCAACCAAAATGTAAAAAAAAGCATCCCCCTTAATAAAAAGATTAATAAGCGAGAGAAAAGTGGCAACATATGCACAGTGGAAGCGACTTTAGAATGCTCATAGTCACTTGGTTTCAAAGCGTACCTAGTTGACTTCTTGATTCGCTGCAGTGGGCAATGTTTAAAATCTTGCGTTCAGCACGTGAGTCGTTAAAGTTCCTCTACGTATACACTTTCTAGTTTGTCTGAGGGCTCCCCCTAAGAAGACGCTACCGCTAAGAAAAAAAATACTATTTTATGCGAGACTGTTTTAAGCGTGCTGGCTCAAAAGTGGTCATCGGAGCACGAGCCGTTTCGTCGCCTCTCCTTCGCGCTGCGTTCCTCCTACCATCAGCGTTAAGAACAGAGGAAAGGTTTGTCCGTTGAATATATATTCATTATTGACATTCATTGCGGTATCACAGTATTCATACCGTGGCTGATATATTTTCTGACGTTTTTTGCTCTACTTTGTGCTTTCTTAAGAAAATAACACAATCTTCACTAAATGCTACTGTCATGTTGAGTTTAGAGTTCCATAACCTCTGCCGGGCACCCAGCATGCATCTCTGTCCACAGGCAGAAAGAAAACAGCGAGAAATAGAGTAAAGTAAATAGAAAATAAATTTGTCTCTTTGTGCCGTGCCCCCCCCCCCCTTTTTTTTTTTTTCAGAATTTTAGTTTTTGTGGTTTTTCCTTTTTTTCCAAATTTTAATTCCTGGGGAGAAGAATGTTTACGACTACTACTACTGCTACTACATTTTTAAAATTAATCTTCTGTTCCGCCAAACACATTTAGTGATTTTAGCGTAAATACGTTGCATCGCAGTGTAACGTTGGAAGTGAAACCGAAACTAAAATAAATGGTTGACTGACGGGCCGACAGATGGAGCCAGAACGTTATCTAATCTACATGCGCGCTCTCTTCCTCTCTTATGAGGGAAAGCGGGACGCGTCTTCCCCAAAAGAACTTCTGGCCTTGGAAGGGTATAAAAAGAGCCGCCCAGGCGCACTCGGGGGTTGTTCGCTCCTCGCGACAGCTGGAGATTGTGTCTTGACCCAAACCTGACCTCTCTCGGCTGAAGCGTTCGGCGAGCTCTGTCGGCCCGCGCAAGGGCAGCCTTAAAAGTTATTTCTCGTCTGCTGTCGTCAATCCTGTGCGCGACAAATTGGTGGAGGTACGGGGTAGTCGTCGAAATGCAAGACGACTCACACCGATCCCGAGGACGTCAACGTCGCGATCGCCGAGCACGCCTGCAGAAACAGCAATCCGCCCGGTCAAGCGAAGAGGGGGCCGCATCGACCCGAACAAGAAATGGCAGGACGAGGATGAGCAAGTAGCCCGGAACATCCATCAAAGGTTCGCGAGGCTCTTCGAACTGGCCAAGCACTGCTGAAAGGATAGGGAGGAAGGCGACGTTCGCGAGTAACTACTCTCTACGGAGTAGGCTCGTACCTGGCAACATGAGCACCGAGGACCAGCAGCCACCGATGGAGAGGTTCATGCGGCCATACGGTCCCCCGTCGCATTTCAAGGGGAGACCGGACGAAGACTTGGAAGATTGGATGCTGCTGTACGAACGCTACGCTACAGCACTGTCGTGGACAGAGGCGCAAAAAGCAAACAACCTGGTCTTTGCGCTGGAGGACGAGGCTCGGCACTGGTTCTCCACGGCTCTCCGAGAAGCGACAGCCGAGGCCCCTCTGACAACCTGGGAGCAGTGGCAGCAAGCCCTCCGTCGGGACTTCGCCGGAGAGCACGTGAGAGACTGGGCCTTCATGCAACTGCAAGAGCGTCGCCAACAGCTGAACGAGACACCTCAGCACTACGTTTCAAGTATCCTTCAGCTGTGCGCACGGGCAAGCCCGACGATGGCTGACACAGAAAAAGTTCGGTGTCTCCTGCGTGGACTGAGACCGGAAATTATGGAAAGGGTTGCGATCTCCAATCCGCGCACCCCGGCCGATTTCCTGCAACATCTCCAGAGACTCACCCACGTCGGTGCGATGGCACGCCAAGCGCTGTTGACGATGCCAACGCACGAACTTCCTGGGTTTGCGGCACCTTCTCCATTCTCCCGTCCACGGCCCACAACACAGGCGAGTACACCCGCGGCGGACACCGGACTTCGCCCGAACCCCTCTGACGCCTTCCACCTCCAGGGACCAGGGGCACCGCAGCTAGGTGAGAACACTACGGCCATCCTTGGTGCCCTTCAAGACAGTGTCCGTCGTGTTCAAAAATAGGTTGGCCATGATCCACAATATCCGTAAATGACAATCGCACGTTTGTATTTTGATCCTGGTGGCTGTATTTTTCGTTATACACCTTTTTCGTTTAGCCTCGTACCCAGCAACGTTGTCCCACATATCCGGTATGCGTTCCAAAAAAAAAAAGCAAGCCATCTCAACCCGGAAAAAGAAAAAAGAAGATATAGAAAGGACATAACAAGAAGGAATGACTGTCGTAATTAAAATGTTAACAAGTTCTACTGGCGAGGCGAGAGAAAAGCAATGTTTTCACGCATACCGGCAAGCGCTCGGAGAAGGCCCAGCTTAGAGCACGTGACGTCCAGCGCAATCGTGACGTAGGTCGTCTCAAGACGAGCAAAGCTACGGCAAGGCTGACGTCGAGAGGATGGCCTAGTCGTTCCAGCCACCAGAAGCGGCTGCTTTTGTACGAATTTTGGAGTGACGGGTTAATCTCTATAATCTTGTAGGGGGACAATAGCGACTTCTGCGACACACAAAAGAGATTCCCGGGAAGAGGGGAGTTCCTCCTTCCCCCTTCTCTCGTCGTGGCCGGAGGCGAGACGACCTCCGTCACTAGCTGTCAAGGTTCCTAGACGAGCATTACAAACGAGGCGTTAGCGACATCCACCAGGTGCTCTTTGCTAATCGTTTAATTCGTTTTAAAATTCTTTTTCGAGACCTTTTAACAAGATATTGGTATGTTCCATGTGATACTGCTCTTTTGAACACATATAGACCAAAAGATGAGCGCCGAAATTTCGTTGTAGTATCCCTTTAAGAGGTCGCGAAAGTGTGAGACGGGCCTTCACGCTTATGGACTTCTGAACATTTACGGCCGGCACGTGAGTGCAATATACTCAAGACTGCTAGTTATTTAGCATTAATATAGTGTTCGCTATTTCTTTTTTGTTTTTAATACCTTTATATTGTACATATCTGGTGTGGCGACTTTCTGGCGAAATTTTAAATAAAATGGCTACTTTGAGCGAGTGATTTGGCTACTTTGACTCCAAACCCAGTGGCAACCCTGTGTGCGCGCCTTTTTCGTTCGTATCCTCCATTCTCCACGCCGTCTTTGCCTCTTCGGTCATTGATAGGGCCGTTTGTTTCGAGGAAAATCCCGAATGAGGAAGTCGGACGATGCCTCCGCAACTCAGGAAACGCCCGGCGCCACCGCCAAATGCCTTACCGTAAGTGCCACGCTGGGGGTGCCGGACATTTATTCGAACGCCGTTTCATCGAATCGCTTATGCCGTTTCATCGAATTGCACTTCACCGAATGTTTGACCATTTCAGTGCCCTTTGGATGTTTTACTCTCGCTTCCGAATTGTTTTTGCGCTGGTCACTTTTTCGCCAAATGTTTAGTTGCTGAATCATAGAGCATAACAAAACTTGAGTGGGCATTCAACTTACTGTTCTCAGGTAAGATAAGCGGCTGTTATTTACCACACACTTTGTTCATTCCCCAACTTGTTCACGCATTTCAAGGTACTTCCTGAAATGCCATATAACTATTCCTCGCTGCGCTTTTTATATTTTCTGTTTATCTGCTTACTTCAGTTTTTATTCAATCATGGAATAATAGCTTCGCTTCTAAGAACTTAGGTTGAAAAGCCCGCAGGCCCACAGTTCTGCTGATTACAAAAAAAAAAAAAAAAAAATACATCGTTTTTTTGTTTTTTTTTATGCGACATAGAGACAGGTCATTAATTGCTTCAAGGACGAGGGTGCACCATTGAAGAAACATACCTTCATCACAGCATTTGATGATAACAGGTTTCGAAACATTTTAAATCTGTGGTCACATTTAACAGTGAAAGTCATCAGTTACTATGATGAACTAGAAATGGAAGTAGCAGTGAAATAAAGTTCCTTATTAGTTCTCTCACCCTGTAGGAAAATGATGTTTATAAAGTATAATAATATAACACTGCTCGTCTTCCGTTGTTAAAAGAAAACCATTTCCTAGATCAGAAATTCAATACTGCTCAACTATAGGTGGTGTTCGCTGAAATGGATTCGATGAAATGTCATTGACAGTCGTTGACTGGTAAAGTGAAAGCTCCTCCTCCTCCCATCTCTTCCCACTTTAGCCGAGCGAACGCTGGAGAGGATTTCGCCTACCTTCCAGCTTTCACTCTGCCAAGAAGGAAAGAGGTGGGAGGAGCTTCCACTTTATAACTTGTCACCAACTATGCAAATGTACCCCCTCCCCCCCCCCTTTCCAGAAAAAAAAAAGAAAAAAAATACAGGGTGTTTTTTTATTGCAAAAGCAAATGATGCATTGTCGAGCGCTAAGCCTCCGCTCAAACGTAGTGCTAGCAGTCCGTACTAGATATAGAAGTTTCGGAACTATCCATTATCTTATTCAAAAGATGTAATGGTTTTCTGAAAATATCTTTGGGAAAATGGGGCGTGTTCTTGAAATTTGGCGCCATTCAGCTCCAGATATTTGAGGGCTCCTTCGGCCACCATTTTCCCATTGAGAATTTCTGAAAATCACTCATAACTTTTTAACAAGATAACGGTGAGCTTTGAAACTTTGGCTTCTGGTTCAAACCACTAGCTCTACATTTAGGCGGAGAATGAGAGTTTTGTGATGGATAGTTTTTTATAGGTAAAGAAAAAAGCCCCTGCAAACATTGTTTGGCACAGCCTGTATAACTGCCCCCACCCCAAATTCACTTCAAAAAGTACACAAATCTTTGGTACATGCCCCCTATACTAAACACAGGGGAATAGAATTGTGCACAGGCTTAGTGGTTCATGCATGCAGCGATTGGGGAAGGGCATTTCTCATATGATTCCCTACAAAGGACAAAGCCTGCAGAGCTCTCGTATTGTTTGTAGTTGTCATCAGACCTTCTCTGTCGCAATCCTTTTGTCCCTTTCTCAGGACAGTCTCCCAGTGCCGCTGGGAACTCCGGAGATTCGCCACGAGCCACCATTGTCTAGAGATCTCCACGGCCAAGGACGCATACAGCTTTCTGAGCAACATCGGTGCTTACGCCGATTTGCCCCGGTTTTTCAAGCCGTGCACGAAAAGCGACGGCCAGTCGTGTCACCTGCTGGACCAGCTCGATATCTGGAACCAGTTTCTGCAAGAGGTGGGCATGTTGCTTGAGGAAGTGGCTCCGGGGACACTCAGCGTCGCTGCACAGCGCAGGGCTTCTGATGGCCTCGCAACGGAGCACTGCAATCCTGACGGATGGGTGCTCCTTTACTGGCTCTTCAAGGAACATCGCTGCATTGCGAATCTACTACTCCTTAGTCCCAACAAACGTTCCCAGCTTCATCTGAGCGATGCACTGAGCCAGAACTCTGGGCTCAGGACGCTGACATTGAGTTACGAGACGAGCGAAGAAGAGCTCAAGATGATCTACTCCACCGTGAGACGTTGGACAAAGCTAGAGAGCTTGACTATCAGCGGACTAGTGCTGTCCAATGATGCTGCGGTGCTACTGGAAGCCTCCCTGGAGAAGCTACCGTCGCTGAGGTCTCTGGAAGTATCTTTTTTGAGTATCGCTCCTGCCTGTGATGCTGAGCTGCTCAAGGGTGTGTTCGAGAGGGTGTCGGCACTGACATCGCTCTCCTTGTCCTACACTTTTGAACCGCCAGACGTTGAACTGGTGCTCCGCTGCCTGGGACCTGGTCTGTCCGAGCTCTGCGTGAATGACAATTTTCTGGTACCCCAGGGAGGAGCGATCTTCCAAGAATTCCTCTCTGGCAATACCGTCTTGAAGAAGCTGACCCTGAACCAAAAAGTGTGCACAGGAATGGGCGAGCTCGATAATGTTTTCAAGGGTCTTCTGGTAAATCATGGCCTCGAGGAACTGCACCTTTCGAACTTTGGCCTCGAAAATCCCACGATGGAACTGCTTGCAGAAGCTGTGGTGGAGCACAGCACCCTGAAGATTTTGGAAGTTAATTTTTTCGACGAGTGCTGGGAGATGGATGGTACACCTCTTGCGAAGATGCTGGGTCAGAACAAGAGCCTCCAAGAACTGAAGTTCGAAGTGGGCGAAGTTGCCTGCTACGACGCATTCGCCGAGGCAGTTCGCAAGAACACCACGCTGAAGAAACTGTCTCTCAATCTTGTCCAGTTAGACGACTTGGCCGAAATCTTCGTCTACAGGGGGTTTCTGGAGGCACTCTCGTGCAATGGAACGATCCAGCAGGTCACGCTGGGAAGCATTTACTCTGTTTTAGTCAGCCAATTCAGCGAGCTTCTTCGTGAGACTGGGACTGAGAGAAGGGTGACCTTTGAAGTCGACTTGTCAGACGCCGAGTTGTTTACTGAGGCTCTGGAGAAATGCTCAGGACTCGCTGAAATGAGATACTCAGACTGGGGGTCCAAAATCCCTGTGCCCCCAAGTGCATATCGGCACCTCATGCGCTATTACCACCTCGAGGACCTAGACATCACCCTCTGGGATCAACTGATGGATGACGAGGCCGTGACTGCCCTGGCTGAGTTTCTTGCATCTACCAGAACCCTGCAGTCTGTCTTTCTCGGCTTCCGCACTTCACCGGCGGCCACACATGCACTCTTAGACAGCATTTCGTGCAACAGGAGCATCTCAAGTTTAGTCATATCAAGGTGGACTTTCAACGAACTGAATGCCAACCTGCTGTGGCAGATCTTGAGGAACACCGACATTCTCAATGACATCTTTCTGTCGCTCGACAATAATAGCGATTTGAAGGCACTGAGCCAGTTTCCTGAACGTCTGCTAGACAACCACAGCCTGCTTTCTGCAGATTTTTCGGACTTTCAGGATTTCAAGTTGAAAGCCAAGGACGTGATGCGGAGGAACTTGTCGACCCTCTACCGTGCGGTGATGTTTGTGATGGGTTCGCGTGGAAGGCGCTATGCCGAGGCCTTTGAGCGTGTCTCGAGGAGTCCAGCTTTGGTCAAGGAAGTGCAGAAGTCAGCCTCCGAATCCAAGGAAGATGCCAAGGAACGGGTGAGGTGGGCCAAGGACTACCTGAACCAGCACTTCCTGGCGGCAGCTGGTGTTGTCAAGGACACTGTTACGTGCACCGAGAATGGACAACTCCAGCTGGATCAGATTGGCTTAGACAGCTGGCTCCACATCCGACGGTACCTCAAGGTAACTGATATCAAGGAACCCACTGACCAGCCATCGACATCCCGTCACCTTTACAAGAAGCGTCGATCAAGGCGTTAGATGTGTAGAAATTCCTTGTAGCTCTTTTTTTAAATTTTTATCCAGAATAATTTCTTGTTTTAATTGGCTTAAAAAAAAATCCGATGTGTGTGTGTGTGTGTGTGTTTTTTGTTGTATATCCTCAGGTGTGTGGATACTGGACATTGATAAACAATTCTGTTTCTGAAATTTGCTGGCATTTTTAAGAACTACTAATGCTTATGGGCTATTTGCTGCCTGTAGTTGCTTTGCATAATATACTTTTGATTTAAATGTGCCTGGGAGATTTTTTACACAAGTATTACTGGCAGTTAGGAATTTTTGAAGGTAGTCTTTCAGGTAATGTCAAATGGGGCACGCTTGAAGTTTCCTGCAATTTTTGTTAATTGACCCTAGAGTACAGGTCTTCTACAGCATTTCGAAGTCTGAGAAATACAAGCATTAAACTGTCAGAGCCTTGAAGACAACCACATACCTGTTGTGAATATATTAAAGGTCTGAAATCCTGCACCACATGCTCAGCGGTGCGGTCCCTCCACATCTGAAATCTATCTCTTTTGTGTAGATACCTGGTGAACGACACGACATTTGTTGTTACAGCGTTTGTTGGCTTTGTGGAGTTTTTCTTGTTTGAGCCGTTTTTAATAAAAGTTCAGTTGACAGTCAGCGCTCGTCCTGTGCTCTACTCTTGTTGTCCTCATCTTTTTGCGTTCTGGTCCCAATTTTTTAAGTCATGAACCAACTCGCCTGCGTCACCACCTTAATTCAGTCTCTAGGTCGCAATCCTCGACTTCGAGCGAATCTCCAGCCTGTGCGGAGCATTCGTTTCGTTAAATGGATTGCTTGGAGAACTTCCGGTTTGGACAAAGATGTGGAGGGACCGCACCGCAGAGCGTGTCTCTGCTGTGCAGGCAACTTGCCTTTGCCTGGAGGCCCTGTATCCTAATATAAACCACCTGCTACAAATCCTGGCCACAATGCCCGTTGGCACTGCTGAAGCAGAATGTTCGTTATTTAGACTCCAGATTCAAGTCGCACCCGAGAGCTTCAACGTCCCAGGAGCGCTTGCTAGCTAGGGGTTGCGCTTCTGAGCACATCACTGGAACATCCAAATTCAGAAAGGGCCCTTTCGCTTCTTGTTGTGGCCCAACAGCGGCTTCAACTAAATGTTTAGACCCCAGAAAATGATAGAAACTGGTACTTTTCTCTGCCACTTTCCCGTAAAACGACATCGAAGAACGGAAAGAATCCAAATAATGACCATAGCACGATCATTTCTGATAAATGTGCACAGACAACAAGCGTGACGCTGCACTCGCTCATTGCCCCAGTGCGCATTGCAGGTTTTACGTTTAATCGTATTCTAAACTTTGCTATTGTGGCACTCTTCCATAGTTTTCACTCATTAGATACCCGAGTGTTCCGCAGAAATAGTGTACGCTCCAAAATATTTTGTGAGCCTGGCTGGATTTTTTAGTTCAAAGCACATTATTATGTATTATGATTGCGTGGTTTTGTTGTTCACCATTAAAGTTTCCCTTTTTAAAGATTGGACGAGCGTGTGCGTGTTTTCTATGGACCCATGTGGCGAAAAAGGTTTAATATTTGTTTAATAAGAAACAGGAAAATAGAAACTAAAATTGTTTGTGCAATTCCTTTTCCTCTTAATTAATTTTTTTCCTTTCGAAGAGCTCGAGCAAGACAGAACACCCCCTGAAAGATTTCCTGGCTACGCTACTCCCCCCCCCCCCCCCCTTCGTTTTTCTTTTTATTTCGTCTGAGGTCACCCCCCACAAAACGTTTCCACTACGGAAAAAAAAAAAGTATTTTGCACGAAACCATTGTTTTCTTGAGCGCCCTGGCTCAAAAGTGAACGTCGCAGTGGCATCGGAGCACAAGCTGTTTCGTTGCTTCTCCGCACTGCTTAAAGGCCGACGACCAGACAAGATTCTGTAAGGCTGTTTCCTCCTCACCCTGGGAGAGGAGGAAACAGGCAATGGTGGATAGGGTAAAAGGGGGAGAGGAGGAAGCGAGTGGAAAGTGGGAACTGGGTGTTGGTCTGTAACCCTTTGTCTCCTCCTCCCATTGGCGTGAAGGAGAACAAAGGAAAGGTTTGCCCGTTTAATATACCTTAATTATTGATATTCATTGCGGTATCACAGTATTGGTAGCGTGACTGATATTTTCTGACGTTGCTTCTTGCTTCACTTTGCGCTTTCTTAAAAAAATTATGCATTCTTCATTAAATCCTAAAACTTATTTTGGATGTAGAGTTCCAGAACCTCGGTCGGGCACCACGCATGCGTCTCTAGCCACCCACAGAAGAAAACAGGGGAAAACGCACTGAACTCTATTACAATTGCTGAATCGCGCATTCCCCCTGGGTCGCTGCACTGTGAGTGAAGCCACAAGACAGCCATCCAAAAAATCATGTTTTTGGAGCGTTGTGGAGGCTGGCGGCAGCGTGCTGAAGACACGTTTTCTACTCGTTCGTCGTCATTCGCCGAAGAAGTCCTTTAAAACCCAGTGTGATCCGTGAGACTTGCCATTGAGAACACGTGGAAATTTTTACGGAAACGCAGTGCCGCAGGAAGAGGCACAACTCGTCGAAAGCAAGTTTCACCAGTTTTGTGGCGTGATCAAAGCTTTCTTGGCACGCCGAAGCGCTGCGTCTCTGTGCCTTGCACTGCGCACGTGCAGTGCAAGGTATGGGCATACTCGGCCTTGTCTGTAAAAAGCCCATCGAGGGGCGCTTCAAAATTGCGATGGTAGCACCACCGCAATACAGCGCATGGTCAGTGGCCGGTCGCGTCGCATTGGCGTCGCAGGTGTTTCGAGCGTACGGTGAAGATGTAGAAAAGGACGGGAAGCGTGCAAGAATTACTTCACGTGGAGAGTCAAGAAACAATATAGAAGCTTCAATAACACGCATCTTCCGTCGAGAAAGTACGGCCGTACGGCGTCTAGGAGATCACTTTACAGGTGAGCGACGCTTGTTTAAGTTTTGCGCTGAAATAACAATGCGTGTGTGTCGTGTAATCTTAAAAGAAAGATTACTAATCACAATGAACCACTGTTCTCGTGCGTCCCGTTAGACGACGTCGGGATACAATTTTTCTGTCGCTGAACCACCGGCAGACTACGTTCTCGCGCTAGAGGCTATGGGTGGGATAGCTTTTCGGGCTCGTCTATGTCGAAGATTCGTGGTTCATGCGGGCATAGGCCGATAATTCCGGGAAGACATAAGACCCCTGCATACAGTTGCAACTATGGGTCCTCGCTGGACTGGAGTCGCGGACCGGTGCGAGCGTTGTGGTGACGATTTTCTTAATTTTATTAGTATTGCTGAACATGGGCGTACCAAACGGGGGCAAGGCATGTGTTTTGCCCCCCCCCCCTCCCTCCCTGAAACAGCCGCCACTGGGCAGGGCAAATATTGGCCGGCAGCGCCCGAGGGATACCAAGGGCACTGCCCCCAGCCCTGGGGGGGTCTGGTTTGCCCCCCACTCAGAAACAAGTTGGTACGCCACTGTTGCTGAACACGCTTCCTGTACAAGCCTGCCTCAACAGTAGGGAACTAAAACGCCAGGGCACGACCTGAACAGAGACCTCGCGGATTTATTGCCATGAATTTTTGTCCCACTTCGCCGAGGCAGTAGGTTGCAGTTACTGGGACCTGCTCCTGCTGATTGGTAGAACTACTCTTTTTCTGCGATTTCGAATAATGTGCCGTGAGATTCTCTCAGATAGAGGGGAAAGCAGTTCAAAACGAAAAGAGGCTGGCCTAGGCTAAATATCCTGCATAAATGTCTCTCATGCAGATGACTGCAGATAATTTTAGTTGAATTTTCATGACGTTGTTCAGTTGGATAAACAGTTATGAAAACTTAATTTTTCTTTCAGGTGGAAGATGTCCAATCTACATGCAAGATTTCCAAATATTAAGTGGGGGCTTGATTTATGCTTTCCTGTGTGCGCCTTTTAGGAGGAAAATGTTGTGCAACAAAGAAAACACCAGTGACACATGTTATGTTGCCATTATTAGAGCCATTTTTATTTTCTGGGAAAATAATTATGCTTGTCAGTGTTCAATTGCTGCTTCACAGAATAAAGTTTGTTTCGTAATATTTCTTGGACACATAAAGTAATAAAAAAAAGAAAAAGGTTGCTTGCATGTTTTCAAGCGTTTCCAGGAATGTACAACAGCATAATGCAATGCTTTCAGAAATGTTTTGTTGACAGTGAAACACATTTTGACAGTTTTATCACAACCACGAGTAAGTAAACATACGCAACGTTGTGACAATATAAACATTTTTTCCCATGCTCTAACATTGGTGCAGACTCAAAGCATGCCCGGCAGTACACTCGCAGATGATGTACACATCTCGAGGAGCAAAGCCTGTCAAAGAAATTGTGGGGCCAAGAACCCTGGCTACATCAGGGATCTTGCACGGCAGATCAGCTAGCTGTTTGTAATATTCCAAATCTCGCAAAAGATGTCTCCCGATTCGTGAGAAAGCAGTCATCACCTAGACTTATCGGTATCTTTAGCCAAGTTATACTAAAACTTGGGGTACAGACTAAACCAAAACATGTAGCTCTAGACAGAAGAGACTACAGAAGTTACAAAAGAACTAACAATACTTTTAACTGGCGAAGAACTGGGCACACATAGAGAATGCAAAATAGACACGGAAAGGTCGACCTGTATATTCGAGCAAGGGAGTGAAATTAATTTAAATCAACTAAGAATTTGTCACATGCAATTCCACGATTGGTACGTTCCCTTCAATTAGACTTCATTAAATTAAGGTCACCTCGGCTGGCACCTTGTCTACATAACTTGTTGCATGATGAACCTCAGCGTCGTCCTTGCAGGTGTTCGTGAAGTGCACGCTACAGATCCCGCTGACATTGACGAAATCCAAACTGAACCACTCCCACTGAAAAATCAATAATATAGGATCTCTTGTGTGATTAGAAAAAAAAGCGACAAAAAAAATATTGTAGTCTCTGACAAGCAATGGCATATAGCCAGGCATTTTTTTTTAGGAGGGGGAGCGGGGGAAAGGGGGGGGGGGGGTCGGCTGAGATGTGCACTTCTGTGTTTGTGTGTGTGGGCAGGACAAAGCTGTAGTCGTCACCCCCATAAGCCCCTCTCCTAGCTACAAGACTGCCGACAAAGTAAAAACAGCAGGGCGTCCCTTCTGAACGACCGACCTCCAGCCCGTCTTCGTTGCCTTTCGCTGCGAAGCTGCACGTGCACGCTCGAGGATCGCGAGATAGAAGCCCTATACCGAAAGTTGGAAGCTAGTGCTGGAGGCGGAGTAACTAAAGCTGCCCTCCCTCCTCTCTGTCTGTCTCCCTCTCCCCCCCCCCCCTTTGCCGTTCTCACAGTTCTCATGCCAAAGGGATCCAACATCGCGATCGAGACGCCGTCAGCGTACCACCTCAAGGGAAGGGACAGACGCGCGCGTAAATCAAATATTCCGTCACGCAGCCACTGCCAATTTGACTTTTCCGCGGACAGACGCGCGCGTAAATCAAACATTCCGTCACGCAGGCACTGCCAATTTGACTTTCCCGCGTTCGGTATTCATCTTGTTTTTGTTCTGACACCGATTCCATTTAGTGTTTTACGGCATACTTAGCAAAACTGGCCCTCCAACGAACGGGGAACTTACTTTTGTCGGAACACTGCCGTGGTCCAGGCTTGGCGCCGTTTAGTCTCGTGCGGTTTTGTAGACCATTTGCTGTATTACCCAAGCATCAAGGAGAATGCAGGGATTGGTGTTCCACGCGCCACACGCGCACGCCTTCCCCGTATAAGAGATTCGAAGTAAATAACCAAAATAAAGCGTCGATGAACGCTCGTGCAAGATGCCATTTGTTTTAGGTATTTGCTTTAGAACAAGTTACTACTGCTGACGCCAGCACGTGCGGCGCGTGAAACATCCTGCATTCTACCTTGATGCGGTAATATAGCATGGTCTAAACATCGGAGGTTCTTACTGCAATCAACAACGAAAGATTTGTCCTAGCTCGGTCTTTTGATATATTCTCTATCGCAATCCATATAGTGGATTGCGATAGAGAAATATCCGTCTGCTTCCTCCTCCCCGGCCCGTCTTACCCTGGCCTATTCGTACCGCCTGACGGCAGCGAAGCGGGGCGATAAACAACGCGAGTCACTCGGATAGGGGCGTTCCGCCAGTGGCTGGAATGGCGCTGTAGTCAGCGGCGAAACTTGAGGTTTCGGGAAAGTCCCGAAGGTCCCGAACACTGGTCCCGAATGAGGAAGTCGGCGGTTGACGACACGGTGGTTGACGATGCCTCCACAACAACGCCCGGCGCCGCCGCCCGATGCCTTACCGTAAGTGCCATATGCTGGGGGTACCGGGCATTTAATCGAATGCCGTTTGATCGAACGCCGTTTCATCGAATTGCACTTCACCGAATGTTGGACCATTACAGTGCTCTTTAGATGTTTTACTCTCGCTTTCAAACTGGTGGCTAAATCGTAGAGCATAACAAAATAACATAATAGAAGCAGCGCAAAAAGGACGGGACACAAAGTAGAAGGACACAGGACATACGCTGAATAACAAACAAAGGTTTACTAGAACTTCAAGGCGCACACAGTGAGCACGCTCGGAAAGCACATGCTCTTCTTTACGTCTTCCCGACAGAGAAGTAAATGCTAAAGTAAATGCGATCCGTTCAGGTTTAAATGCTGTGTCCTGAATCGCGGTATAAGCACGTGGTGCGAACTTGGGGTGAACGCAGCGCGTGATCTTAGCGTTTTCTCGTGCCGTTGTAAAAATTAATTTTCCTTATTATTCATTTCAGTCACGCGTTTCGCAATGTGCTTCTGTAATTCGTTTCAGCTTGGGTCCAGACGCAGCCGATGCTACAAGCGCGAGCATGTGGCCCTGAACAGTGCTTGCATTGCACGAGCGCGCGTGCTTGGCAGGGACGCTGAAAGCCCGGAGCTCGCGCTTGTAGCATCGCCTGCGTCTGGACCCAAGCTGAAACGAAGTATAGTGCCGCTGTAGAATTTTTTTTCTCACATTCTTTTACAAAGTTTCTCTTTAACAGCATTTATCTCTGTCGAAAGAGAAAGTAGAGCATGTGCTTGGGCGTGCCACTGTGGGCGCGTGGAAGTTCTAGTAAACCTTTGTTTGTTATTCAGCGTATGTCCTGTGTCCTACTTTGTGTCCCGTCCTTTTTGCGCTGTTTTATTATGTCGTTAAACCAACCAGCCCAGCAAGCTATCCTGTTACAGCATAACAAAACTTGAGTGGGCATGCAACTTCACTGTTCTCAGGAAAGGTAAGCGGCTGTTCTTTCCCCAACTTGTTCACGCATGAAAGGTACTTCCTGAAGAGGCATATAACAATTCCTCGCTGCGCTTCTCTTTTGTGTTTATCTGATAGCTTGTGTTTTTATTCAATCCCAGGATAGTACCTTCCTTTCTAAGTACTAGGTTGAAAAGTCAGCACGCCCACAGTTCCGCTGACTAGAAAAAAAAAAAGTTTTTTTGTTTTTGTTTTGTTTTATGCGACATAGAGACGGGTCATAGCTTCGAGGACGGCTTCGTGCTTGAAGCAGGATATGTCTCTTCAAGGACAAGGGTGCACCATTGAAGAAACATATATACCTTCATTACTGCACCTGACAATAACAGGTTTAAAAAATTTTGAGTCGGTGTTCACATTTTTTATTGGCCTTATTAACAGTGCAAGTCATCAGTTACTATGATGAAATAGAAATGGAAGTACCAGAGAACTAAAGTTCCTTATTAGTTCCCTCACTCTGTAGGGAAATAGTTTATAAATTATAATGATATAGCACTGCTATTCTTCCATTATTAAAAGAACACCATTTCCTTGAAGAAAAATTCTATACTGCTCAACTAGGCAGTGTTTGCTGAAACGGATTCGATGAAATGGCAGTCAGTGGTATGTCCAAACTCACCACGCAACCCACATTATGATCTTGCATGATGTGTCACGCAGTGATCTAGTCGGTGACAGGTCCAGTAGAAGCTCCTCCCACCTCTTTCCACTTTAGCCGAGCGAACGCTGGAGAGGATGTGGCCTCCTCTCCAACGTTCACTCTACCAAAGGGAGAGAGGTGGGAGGAGCTTCTACTACTCTTAAAGGCCTACATACCCTTCGCGCTTTCCACTCTTTCCTGCCTCCTCCTTTCCTATATCCTCTCCACTTTTTACCTAGCTCCAACCTGGCTCCCCTCGCAGCTTAGGAGAGGGGAGTGCCTAGAAGGATTATCTTCCCTGCAGAAAACTGAGGTTGTACGTCGGCCTTTAACTTGTCACTAACTATGCAAATGTGCCCCCCTTCCACCACAAGAAAAGAGAAAAAATTAGCTTTTTTATTGCAAAAGCAAACGATGCATCGTCAAACGCTCAGCCACATCCAAATGTAGCGTCAGCAGTCCATACTAGATATAGAAGTTCCAGAACTAACCGTTATCTTATTAAAAAAGATAAAATGATTTTGTGAAAATTTCAATGGGAAAATGGGGTTTGTTCTTAGAAATTGGCACCATTCAGCTCCAGATGTTCGAGGGCTCCTTCGGCCACCATTTTCCCATTGAGAATTTCAGAAAATAACTTATAACTTTTGAATAAGATAACGGTGAGCTTTGAAACTTTAGCATCTGGCTCAAGCCGCTAGCTCTACATCTGGGTGCAGGATGAAGGTTTTATGACTGGTATATTTATTTTTCAATAAAAAAAAAGCCCCGGCAAACATTTTTAAACTCCCCCCCCCTCCCCCCCCCCCCCAGAAAAAAAGAAAATTACTTTACAAAGTAAACAATCTGGTACATGCCCCCCCTACTCAACACATAGGAATAGAATTGTGCACTGGTTTCGGGGTTCATGCACGCAGCATTTTGGGAAGGGACGTTTCTCGTACGATTCCCTAAAAGGGACGGAGCCTGCAGAGCTCTTGTATTGTTTGAAGTTGTCATCAGTCCTTCTGTGTCGTGATCCTTTCGTCCCTTTCACAGGACGGTCTCCCAATGCCGCCGGAAACTCTGGAGATTCGCCACGAGCCACCACTGTCTAGAGATCTCCACGGCCAAGGAAGCATACAGCTTTCTCAACAACATCGGTGCCTACGCCGATTTGCCCCGGTTTTTCAAGTCGTGCACAAAAGTGACGGCCAGTCGTGTCATCTGCTGGACCAGCTCGACATCTGGAACCATGTTCTGCAAGGGGTGGGCATGCTAGTTGAGGAAGTGGCTCCGGACACACTCAGCGTTGCTCCACAGCACAGGGCTTCTGACGGCCTTGCAACGGGATGGGTGCTCCATCCGTTCGGAAGGAGCACCCCTCCCAACGGATGGGTGCTCCTTCACTGGCTCTTCAAAGAACATCGCTGCATTGCGAACCTACAGCTCTTCAGTCCCAACAAACGCTCCCAGCTCCCTCTGGGCGACGCACTGAGCCAGAACTCTGGACTGAGGATGCTGACACTGAGTTACGAGACGGGCGAAGAAGAGCTCAAGATGATCTACTCAACCATAAGACGTTGGACAATGCTAGAAAGCTTGAGCATCAGTGGACTGGCGCTGTCCAATGGCACTGCGGTGCTACTGGAAAGCTCCCTGAGAAGCTACCATCCCTGAGGTCTCTGGATGTATCTTTCTGGAGTATCGCTCCTGCCTGTGACGCTGAGCTGCTTAAGGGTGTGTTCGAGAGGATGTCGGCAATGACATTGCTTTCCTTGTCTTACACGTTCCAACCGCCAGACATTGAATTGGTGCTCCGCTGCCTGGGACCCGGTCTGTCTGTACTCAGCGAGGGTGACAGTTGTCTGCTACCCCCGGAAGGAACGGTCTTCCAAGGATTTCTTGCTGGCAACACCGTCTTGAAGAAACTGACCCTGGTCGAAAAGATGGGGCCCTGGTCCAAAAGAATGGGCAAGCTCGATAATGTTTTCAAGGGTCTTCTGCTAAATCATAACCTTGAGGAACTGCACCTTTCGGGCTTTGGCCTCGAAAATTCCATGATGGAACTGCTTGCAGAAGCTGTGGTGGGGCACAGCACGCTGAAGATTTTGGAGGTATTTTTTTTGACGAGTGCTGGAGGATGGATGGTACGCCGCTTGCGAAGATGCTGGGTCAGAACAAGAGCCTCCAAGAACTTAACTTCCAAGTGGGCGAAGTTGCCTGCTACGGCGCATTCGCCGAGGCAGTTCGCAAGAACACCACGCTGAAGAAGCTGTCTCTCAATCTTGTCCAGTTAGACGACTTGGCCGAAATCTTTGTCTACAGAGGGTTTCTGGAGGCACTGTCGTGCAATGGCACGATCCAGCAGGTCACGCTGGGAAGCGTTTCCTCTGTTTTAATCAGCCAGCTCAGTGGGCTTCTCCGTGAGACTGGGACTGAGAGAAGGGTGACCTTTAAAGTCGACTTTTCAGACGCCGAATTGTTTACTGAGGCTCTAGAGAAATGCTCAGGACTCGCCGAAATGAGATACTCAGACTGCTACTCCGAAATTTCTGTGCCCCCCAGTGCATATCGGCACCTCATGGACTATTACCACCTCGAGCGCCTAGACATCACCCTCTTTCATCACCCGATGGACGACGAGGCAGCGACTGCCATCGCTGAGTTTCTTGCATCTACGAGAACCCTGCAGTCTCTCCATCTCCGCTTTCACACTTCAACGGCGGCCACACATGCACTCTTGGAGAGCATCTTGTGCAACAGGAGCATCTCAAGATTGCGCATATCGACCTGGACTTTCAACGAACTGAATGCCAACCTGCTGTGGCAGATCTTGAGGGACACCGACATTCTGAATCACATCTGGCTGTCACTTGACTGTAACAGCGATTTCCAGGCAATGAGCCAATTTTCTGAACGTCTGCTAGACAACCACAGCCTGCTTTCTGCAGATTATATGCACTGTCAAGGTCCCGAGTCGAAAGTCAGGGACGTGATGCGGCGGAACTTGTCGACGCTGTACCGTGCGGCGATGTTTGTGATGGGTTCGCGTGGAAGGCGCTATGCCGAGGCCTTTGAGCGCGTCTCAAGGAGCCCAGCTTTGGTCAAGGAAGTGCAGAAGTCTGCCTCCGAATCCAAGGAAGATGCCAAGGAACGGGTGCGGTGGGCCAAGGACTACTTGAACCAGCACTTCCTGGCAGCAGCTGGTGTTGTCAAGGACACTGTTACGTGCACCGAGAATGGACAGCTCCAGCTGGATCAGATTGGCTTAGACAGCTGGCTCCACATCCGACGGTACCTCAAGGTGGCTGATATCAAGGAACCCACCGACTAGCCATTGACGTCCCGTAACCTCTACAAGAGGTCTCGATCGAGGCGTTAGATGCATAAATTCCTTCTAGCTCTTTTTTTTTATTTTTTTATTCAAAATGATTTTGTTTTAATTGGCTGCAAAAAAAGAAAAAAAAATCCTTCTACATGCTTTTTTGTATCCTCAGGTTTCTGGACTTTGCTGTGTGTTTCCTAAAGGGAAGGTCTGTTTCTGAAATTTGCTGGCATTGTTAAAGGGATACTGAACCGAAATATGTATTTCGCAAAATAAGGCCGCAGATGCGTTGAACGGGATGCTAGGAACTCTAAAATATCACTCATACATCGGTATCTCATACGGATGGCTGTACTTTTGCAAAAGAAGGGCGCGATCAAGCGAGGGCTATGACGTCACTGTCCTCCTGGAAAATTTAAGAATGAGGGGCAGCGGCTTTGCTTCTCTCCTCCTTGCTTCAGTTCTCCAGTTCGATGGGACGTAGCGAGGAGAGGGGATGAGAATCGTGACGAGACTTGTCTCGTCGGCCGTGTTCAATTGCGCAATTCTTTTCCAAAAAATACGGCGATCTGTTGGAGATATTGCTGTGTGAGTGATGTTTTTGGGTTTTGCAGCGTCCTGCCTATCAGTCCAGCCTTGTTTTGTGAGCTCGAAATTTCGGTTCAGTCCCGTTTAAGAAGTATTTATGCTTACCGTAGAACACCGCGCATCCACCCATTCCACATTAAGCGCTCGCACCCTATTTTTTCGTGATTATCTCTAAATTTTGAGTGGGCGCTTGCCCGGTATTTTACGGTATGTGCTGTTTGCTGCCTGTAGTTGCTTTGTATAATATACTTTTGATTTAAATGTGCCTGGCAGTTAGGAACTTTTTAAGGTAGCCTCAAGTAATGTCAAATGGGGCATGCTTTAAGTTTCTTGCAATTTTTGTTTATTGACCCTAAAGTACAGGTCTTCTCCAGCATTTCAGAGTCTGAGAAATAAAAGAATTGAACTATCAGAGCTTCAAAGACGACCACATCTGTTATGAATATTTTAAAGGTTATATTAGTGTTTAAGAAGTTAATGCTTATAAAGCTCAGTTGCATGGAAGCATGCAATGTTCACTTGGTGAACATCTACAATGAACTCGGATGCAGCAAGTAGACCTTTCGTGTCAATAATAAAAAAAAATATGGAGCCAAAAGTTTGCTTTCTTTACTGGCATTACTTTTTGGTTAACACTGGAGGTAATGAAGCAGTAGCTCCGCCTCCAGCCAATGCTTCAGGACGCACGGCTTAATTTCTGTGGTGCTTTGGTTGCACGTGCTTGCGAGACACCGAAGCGATATCGAAGGTAGAAAGCTTGTGTCACTAAAGTCCGTTTCAATGTGAGGCGAGTGTAGCAGGTACCACAAGAGCAAGCTTTCAGCGTCACTGCCAACCAAGCATGCCCAACTTGGCACGCTTGGGCTTGGCGTGGCGCAGCTCGAGTTTTCTTTTCGAATTACCAAACAACTCACCAGGACTAGGATTGACAAGACACAGTCTAAGCTCGTTATAACAGACCTTAATTTTGACCACGGTGTGATTTTGACCAAGATTTCGGTCTGTTGTAAAAGGACTGTTGTATTGAGATATGAAGTTGAGTCAATGGTATGTAGAGGAAAACCAACCAAACTTCACAAATCGGTATGTTATATCCAAATGTCTGTTGTAACCAGGTCTGTTGTAATGAGCTTAAACTGCACCTTTCTTCAATACCCCGTCCTTTGTGTTTTCCCCAAGCTTCCCATCTTCGCACTGGACAAAGACCATTATGCAGATGGTGCAAGTTGCCGACCGATCCCAAGCATTGTCCATGGTCCTTCGTAATATCTGTCCATCTACCCATTCTGCCATTTTGTTTGTTCAGGGTTTGTTTGTTATGCCGTGAAGCCGTCGGGCTATTGGGGAGGAGATCGAGGAGTGGCTCTCCCTAGTGGCCATTTCGGGAACTAACGCTGTGTAGCCATGGCCTCAGACATTTTCGCCGCGCAGGCTGCGCTCTACGGGCCATTGCATTCGCCGGTAGAGACTGTTGCTGCGGGGTGCTTGGTGGCACTCGCAACCAAACAAAACAATTCAAACAGATAGCTGTGAATTGTCATCACCATTACTGTTGGTCCACAAATAGAGTGTAGTAGAAAGGATCAAGTGGGGCCACCGGAGTGCTATTGCTGCAGCTCTGTATGTGGAAAAAAACGGCTAATCCAAGCCACCTCGCCCATAGTGCCCTAGAGGGAGCTATGAGCGAAGTGGCTTGGATCAGCCTTTTTCATGAAAAACGCGTTGCGCTCCAACGCCAAGTTCGACCGGTACGCTGGTCAAGGTCATAGAAACAATAGAACGCCGGGCCATATTTCTTGAAACAACCTAGGCGTCACGTCAATACATAACGTCACCGTGACCCAACTTGTCGTCACAACGAAATGCTACATCACGACGACGTGCATTACTGCTGCGTCGGGCACATTAAAGACACCAGGCTAGCAGTTGTACTGCACTGGCTAAATTGCTCATGTCCAGCCGAAACACCAGACGCTCATTGAGGCTGACTAACTTCCCTACAAATACCCCGATGCGGACTCCGCGATCCATGAACATTCATCCCACCCGAATTATGCGGCCACCGACCTTACAGTTGGAGGACGTCCGTGACAAAGTAAAATGAAGAAGGGAAAGACACTTATCTTTGTTTACGCATTCCCTCCCCGATTTCCGCGACCACGAAGTCGTAGTACATATGCAAGCAAAAGGGAAACGATGGATATGTCAGAATGAAACTGATTTGCTTACAAAAAAAGTTAGTTCGGACAAAAAAAAACACAAAAAAAACAACAAAATTCGGAAAGATAACAGGAGCAGTAACCCATTCAGAGATTTCGAGGTCAGCGAACGCCCGATGTCCTGGAATGTAACCGCGGAGTGTAAGGTCAAAGACGAAAGGTCAAAGTTTTTCTCCACCGAAGGTCGCACCCGCTCCTGGAACGTCGCGACCGCGGTTGGTAAGGTGGTGCAGTGTTTAAGACAAAGCCAATGGGTAAATAAAGATTTGCTGAAACGCTGCACACAAGACGTTTGTGAAGCGTCCCTTTTTGAGTTCTGTGTATGTTGTGCATTCCACGGCACGCAGCAACGCAGCCTCAACCCACGTTGGTAGCACGCCATGCACGGACGCAAGCATGTATGCACTAAACAAGAAAGTTGCACAAGAGCCTCCTTATGATTGATAAGTCGCCCGACTCGGCCCAACGACAAGTATTTGCCGACGCGGTTGCGGAGTTTCCCGCTTCCCCAGCGCCGCTCTTCGTCACATCTTTCGTCTGCTCGCTCACTCGCTGCACCTGGTTGGTTTTTCCATTTTCTTGTTGCCTTGTTTTACTCATTTTTCTTTACTAACGAAGAGGACATAGCCGTGTTAGAAACGTGCTTCCATGGAACAAATGTTCGCGCTGTATGCTGATTGGCGGCGTCAATCACATGTATGCAAGCAAGAGACTTTACGATAGTAAAACATTCTTTCATCAGCATTTCTTGCATAAAACAATGAAACTAATGAGAGTTTTCAGTTTAATGTATCTCTTGTGCAGCTGCACTAGATAGGTACAGAAAAATGGGTGTTCTTCTTTAATTTTTTAAAACTTCTTGTGCTCACCCAATGACACATGGCCCACACCACTTTTTTTTATGAATTGCAGGTGGCAGGGGGTAGGCGATGACTCTGAATATTACGGTAGCGCACAAAAACTGGTTTCATGATGCTTGTTTTTAGTTCTTTCTTCCGATAAATAAAACCATTCCTCACTCACTCACCCTAACATCAAAATGGCGGATTGACGTCACGTGAAAGCACCCCGTTGCCGCAGTACATTTGCATGAAACAACACAGAACTGCCACTTTTTGTGAACACTCTCAAATGTAAAAGCGTAACAGGAAAAAAAAAATATGGCGATCACCACGTTTTGGTTTACCGTAATGCGTGCTGTACCTCCGCTCCGAAACGGTTTTCTGCCCACCGCGGATGCCCGCACAACTAAGACAATGAAACAAGATGTACCACAATGCTTTATTAAACACAAGCCAACTCCCTGAAAACCCCCCAAAAAATCCCCCAAAACTTGCTGTTCAAAAGCAACATTTAATAAATAAGTTTCTGCTCCCTTCGTCCGATAGCTAGCAGCATAGAACCGGCATGAGGAATGATAACAAACATGGGGTCTCAAGGCCCTCATAACACATGTAGGAAACTAAACAAGACAAAAGGAATACAAAAAGAAGATACTAAAACAGGCGTCGTGTCACACAAATAGGTATCAAATAACGAGCGACGATCAACATCTGTAAAAAAGCCCAAGACTAGAAAAAGAAAGGAGGCATTGTTTGTGCTTGCCATTACGTTACAACTACTATATCCAGGTTTATCACGGAAGGCCATGCTTCTATAACGAAATAAATACATAAAATTTACGTCTTCAGCACCCGCAACTTTACATCCGCTGAAACAGTGAAAATTACGGGTACTGGCAGTAATACATGCTCGTACAAGGAACAAAGTGTAAATGCTGAAAACAGGTGTCATGTAGAAAATGTTGCGTTGGAGCCATAAGCAGTTTATTTTGTCCATCTAAAGATCCGCTGTAACCTATGTGTTAGAGCAAAAGCGATTATAATCATATTACCCAATAGTACTAAATTACATTGGTACGCATTGGGTGGAGCCAAACAACTTCCCTCGAACATGTATTTTCAAAAACATGGATGCATATGCGTGGCTGAGAAAGTCTAGAATAAATATCAGAATGCCAAAAATGTAAACAATCACATATACAACAAAAAATCTGTAAAAAAAAAATCATAAATTATGTGAACAATTGTCAACAGCTACTTTTGAATCTTCTTTGGTTGTTGCAATTATTTCAGTTTTTGAATGCTCATAGGTGGACCATTCCCAGTTTTTCAGGTTGACAAATTCAAAAAACAAAAATCTTACAAAAAGGAATTCTCTAAATTCCGAATTAGAAAACACTGTTTATCTCATTGGCCCAGTCCCCAGATTAGAAAAAAAGACAATATAGAAAGAATAGCTCATGATTTAAATTCACATAAAATACTTTGGTTTTTGCAGACCTTTTGGCAGCTAATGAAACAAGGTTATAGTTGAATAGACATTTCTATGGTCAATTTAAAGAAAGCACAACAGCCCTTGGCCAAAGCGATTACATTTCCATGAATATAAGACTATATAAAAAAAAAAAAAAAAGAAAGCCTTTGCAAAGTGCATCCTCAGTTTGTACAGTGCTTAGCGGCTCAAGGCTTTACAAACTCTTATCGTAAAAGAAAACATGGTACAGTTTTGAGGTGCGGTTAGGCCTGTTCACACATACACCGCAGCATTCAACAGTGCTCACTTCGTGCTATGTGAGCGTTGTGTTAGTGCTTTGCAACATGTGACTGCTTTTTTCAGCATACACACACAACGCAACATGATCTAAGCACTTATGCAGTGCTGACTTTGCATTCCTTCAGCACCATGTGTGAAAAGGCCTTTAGAAAGAACAAAGGCATCATGGCCTTGTCTGCAGATTTGTTGATAAAATAAAAATGGACGCAACGTCGCAAAAGCATCCAGGACACAAAATGAAGAGACTAGAGTCGTTGAATTTCGAAGAGACGAACTTCTGTATCGTACCAAATGGGAGGGTCAACGTTCCTGAAAAGAGATGCAGATAGTTTTTACCATCTCGATTGGTTCGCTTTAATAAAAGACAAGGTTATTAGATACACTCTCAGCTTCTTAGGTACAATTAGTAGTGTTGTGCAAATATTATAATTTTCGAATATTCTCATATTGAATAATACGGCTATTCGATATACGCTTTGAGGTGAACTGCGATATCCATACTTTTCGAAGTGTTGATCGCGGCGAGATAGCCCCGTCGAGTGCGCTTCTGACCGAGCACCTGTGCACTGCCGGGAAGCAACACCCGCGGAGCTCGTGAGATCTGCAGTTATTGCTTCTCTGCAGTGCACAGGTGCTCGGCGAGAAGCGATCTTAATGGGGCTAACACGCCACGATCATGCGAGTGTAAATGTTAGGAAGAAATCTACTGGACAGCCCGCATTCATCATTTGTGCCCGTTATTGTTTTTTTTTTTTTTGTGTCAGATTTGAAATAGGTGTAAGGACATTTGCATATACCAAGCGAATTTATAAATTCCTTTGATTAGGATAGCTGTGACAAATCTGATGTTTACATAGAACAGTTCATATAATAGTGATATTAAAAGTAACTGAGCTTGAAAGTAGACTAGTGGAAGGTTGCAACAACCTTCACGAGTTCAGCTGAATTTTCGTTCAAGCATGGTGCTCGGTAGTGAAAGACTAAGAAACTATGTTTGATTTTCGATTCAAATCAATTCGAAAATATTTGGCCAGAACCAGTATTCACTTCGATTTGCTTCAAACTCAAAAACCACGTGATTCGCACATGCCTAACAATTTTGGATTGCCAGTTTTTCAAGCGAAACACCCGAGCACTGCACTTAGCTAGGTGTCAGGTCAAATCACAGCTTTCTGGTAAAATATATTTTATATCGCAGCAATGTTTATAGTAAAGATGTAGCTTTATGGTGGTATATTTTAGATGAGAGAAAAAGATGTATAACTTTCTTTCTCTCCAGTTATGGCAACCAAAGCTGCTGAACTCGTTTTCAACCCTTCAAAGAGATCAAACACGGCAGACCTTGGTGTAGCGACTACTAGAGAATAAAGTGACAAGACTTACAGATAATCACCTCGAAGCAAACATGCCATAACGATTCCACGGTGAAATGTGACACTCCAGATTAATGACAGCCATAAATGAAACCTAAAACACTTTCATATTAAAAAAAAAAAGAAACCTGAATGCAAATCACAAATTCTGAAATAATCACGGGTCATTATTCGAATCAACATAGCAATTTTTCAAACTTGAAAATATTTTTCAAAAGCTTTTGAATAGAGCAGTTTATTAGCATTGCAAGCTTCTTTTCACTGGTTTCCTATCACTAGGGTTCCGTGTTTTTGGATAAATTCGAAAAACATTCGTCTGGTAACAAAGGGTTGTTTTAGCACGTCGAGATCCTTCAGATAATTAGTCACGAACCAAACATCACTCATTTTGTTTTCGAGTGTCAATCTTATGCAGTAAAATAAACAGCATATAAAAGATTCGGGAATTTTACAAAAACACCCGAACTTTCATAAGAGCAACTTGAAACACGGAATCCTACCTATCACGTGCCTTCCGTATGCCACGGCACTGTTCCTGGGCACGATCATCATCAGTACAACTGGCTTGTCTTGTCCGTCCAAGCCTAGAGCTAGGGTTAACTGGACACTTTCCCAGAAAATTGCTCTTGCTCGTTTTCGGAAAGCATAACATGGTTACATCTCTGTCTATGAATCGGAAACCAGCTGCTACGGTGCAGCTGGCCCGTACGAGCAAAGTAGAAGCCCCTGGCCCTGGTCCAATTCCAGTGGCTCATGTGTGCCGACAACCTCGAGATGCCGACTCTCACACTGTTTTAGTCTTCGCCTCCTCTTTACTCACGCCACTCAATTCTAGTCGTTTCACTGAATCATTGCTCTCTTATAACGATTTCTTGGAAACCGTGAGGACGCTCCACTGTATTCCTCCGGACAGTGTACTCTTCTTTATAAACAGTCTACTTGCTCTTCAAAAACAATTAAGAAATTATAACATTCATATTCGATTCAGAGCCATCAATATTTAATTCATATTCAATTCACTTTCAAAAATTGCTATTTGCCCAGCCCTAGAGGCGAGCGATAGGAGACTCAAGCCTTCCACACGGCAAACTTTGTTTAGAAAGATTAGCCCTCAAACTTTAACCTATAAAAGAAACAAAAAAAAAAAGAAAGAACAGAGAATTATGTCTTTAGTACCATGGAATGATTAGAAAGAAATGCCAAAGCCCTACTAGTAGAAACTTTGCAAAGTTGGAAAGAATGATGGCTAGCAAGATTTGAGGTAGCGCTTGTGAGACTTGGAGCCTGCCGTAGGCACCATAAAGATGACACAATAGATCTTATTCCATGACACAAGCATCAAGGAGCACTGGGCAACTGTAATTACACGTTGCATAGGTCCGACATCTGCACCAGTAAACTGCTCTAAAGTGAAAACCTAAAACACGTAGCACGTGCACGTGAGTCTGTAACCCTTATTTTGGATATTTACTCTGACTTCTATACTGCTCTGGTGTATTAATGCGGCATAACTGTCCCATGGAGCGAGCCGACTCTCGGAAGGAAACGGTGCCTAGTTTCTGATCCCAAGGTCCCATGGCTGGCGCGCGGCGAGGCTCCCATTGGCCGCGCGCGCAGTTTCAACGACCGCGCAGATGATGCTGTGTCCATGCCGCCAGTTCCTGTATAGGTCTTTACGAGAGCCAGAGTTGCGCGTCTGTCTTCCACGTGCCGCCGCGCCGTTATTCACCGAGATCCGATCACATGAGGAGCCACATCAAAAGTTGTGCAGGAACACAGATGCTGCGGCCCCGGCGTTCGTTCCCCTGCTTTGGAGTGCGCCGCGCGCCTCGAATGCGCGGCGCCGCTATTCGCCGAATTCAGTCACGTGAGGAGCTGGATCAACATGCCCTGCAGGAAAGACGGCGCTACGGGGATGAACGCGCAACTCTGGCTACCGTAGGGAGCCTATACAGGAACTCTAGTGCCACCAGCGCGCCGCTAAAACTAACCGCCGCAACCCCATGCCACTACGGGCCCCGCGCCGGTTAAAACGGACACGTTGGCGCGTGCTCGGAGACTTCTGCTTGTCTCGCCGTCGACCAACATGCCGTCGCCTACGTCATCCACATCGTCGGAGGGGCTTCTGCTCGTCTGGACACCCCAATGTTTTAGGCCTACAGCCAACATGCGAATAAAGGAACTCTAGAAAATTAACCCGCAGCAATTTCATCACAATACTATAAAACATACCCCGCAGCACAACTCGAAAACACTACTCGCGCTACAAAACTCCGCGGATGACTCAGCGGCGTTCCATTGGACATTCATGCTTTCGCATTCATAACTCATAAAGAGTGCTTCATCTTCCGACTTTTTCGCACGGCAGATCTTTACTGCCGGAGAAAACCAAGTATGGTATAAAGCTGCGAGGAGGGAATGCCTTGAGAAGGGGGAGGCAGTTCAGAGAATCGGAGCAAGCATTCGCACGAAAGAGTCGCATGTAGCTGAGTATGTGGAATCTTCCTTTTCGTAACCATGTTTGGAACTTTAGAGGGCTCATCAACCGAAAGGCGGAGAAAATAGATAAGTCAGCACCTCAATGACACTGACCGTAATCCTTCCCCAAAAGGAGGGGGACCGGTTGCTCTGACGCAACGACAAATATTTTGCGAGCCGATTGCAGATTCTCCGTGGCATCTCACGGTTTCGAGGGAATAGAGAACATCCGTGACGCGGGGCACGTGGCTTGAAAGTAGTCCACTAGAAATAGGGGGTAGTGTTGGGACCGGTGCAGCTCTGCAATGGGAGCCCGTGAGGCCGCGCATATCGACAATTTGCAGTGGCGCTGCAGTCACCTGCACCTGAAAGGGTGTGTATGGCACTGCGGCAGCCCGCCTAGTTTGGCGAAAATTGCTTCGTGCGTTTGAAACACTCTACTCAGTCTGAGCAATTGGTGGTACATTGAATTTTTGTGCCGGCAACGTTCTTTCCCAGTGAGATTTTTGAGGCGCCTGCAATTTCACGTACACTGCGGACTGTAGACGTTTAAATTTAGTATCAAAAAGGCGCAATGCTGGCGGAACTACTGCTGCGTGCCAGGCTGCAGAACAGCCTAAGGCCTTTATGCAGGCTGCAGAAAAGCCTGCATAAAGGTGGGTAGAAAGCGTCGATCTTTATCGTTCCAAAGGACAGAGCTGCAAAGAGACTCCTTTTTATATGCTTGCAAACGCTGTAGCAGGGTGACACTAACATTTTGTATTCCCTGCCCGTCACAGCACACGGGCGCACCGCACACCCTTCAGGATGCAAGTGCCGGTGACGATCATCTGTAAAGATAGATTCGATGCACCTCACGGGAGCCGTGCTGGTCTCCAACACTACCCCCATTTCTAGTACACTGTACCGATAGCTCAGCGACGATTGGTCCCCTCTTCGGAGAGAAACCTCCGTCGCGCGAATATGCCACAGGGCGAGCACGCGGACCTCCGTTTCCCACGTTCTCCTTGGCGCTCGCGCTATTCGGCGAGAGGTGCCTTACCTGAGGTAGATGACCCCCCACATGTAGGTGCGGAACCACATGGTGGTGCCCGAGTTGGCCTGGTACTTGCGGATCAGGATCGGGTGAGGCACCGGCAGCAGCCCCACCAGGGTGCCGTGCTGCAGGAACTTGAGGATCTCGCTCTCGTCCGTCAGGCCCCTGGAGCGGGACGTCCGAGACGCAGAGGTTCCCAAATGGGTGGACGGATAGTGTCGGCTTTACCCTTCGTATCAAGTAGTAGCTTGTGCCATTTACTGTATTTATTTGAAAATAGGTTGACCTCTTTATGAACTATGCCCGCACATGTATTCCTCTGCAATGCACAAAAAGAGTCAATCGTTTAAATATAAGAGGCCCGGCGAATAATGAGGCACCGATAGCGTTGGAATGCAGATATGAGATATGCGTCTGCTCGTAAAAAGTTCGACCTATTTTTGAATAAATACGGTAGCTTAGAAACGTTTTGATAACGAGGAACATTGCCAAACCTTCCAGGACTTTCCAAGAAGTATGTCGTAAAAACTGCAAAACTTTCTTCATAGAACACTGGTTTAGCTAGTTAGTTCACTGTTAGACTAAAAAATTAAGATGCATGAACAAGACACAGACAAAGAAATGCATATATATATAAAAAAAGGACTGGTGCTAGCCCTCGTGCACACCGTCCAACTCTTTTTTCAAAAACGTGTTCTGATCATGTTGCAACTGGACTACTGATGATTTTGTCCAGGAAAAGCTTTAGTTATCGAATTACGTGCATATTAAACTTTGCAGTTTATACCACATTGCCTAAGCGTAGCTATTTAGTGGCTCTAATACCTCAGCCACACGGGCATCCCTAACCGCAGTTAAAGGGACCACGAAGGCAATTTGGAAGTTTTATTTGACGACTGAAATGGCCGTTGGGCACGACTAGGACACTGTTGACCAAGTTCTAGCCCAAACAGACGTTTTGGTGCTGCACGAATAAATTAAGCAATTGCGGTAATGATTGTGCCGGGAACGAGATGGCAGCAGAAACGTGATCTAAAGTGCACTGCGTGACATTGAAGCGTGACGACAATGGGCTCCTCGTCAGGCGATTGGTTCAAACGAATAACGTGCTCTTGGCATTGCGGCGGCGTTGGTGAGTCAGGCAGAGAGTCACCCTGAGGCGGCGACCCGGGTGTCGGTGGCAATTCTGGTGTGCCCTCGTAAATCGCCAATCCAAGGTTTCGCGTCCTGAGAGGCATCTCCTGTTCCGTCGGCACGATGTCGCTGAGCAGGAGCTCGATCTCGTCTGCGAGCGCGGGACTGTCGTCCATTTCTTCCCGGTCGATGAGTCCGCTGACAAATAATATGGCCACTCCTTCAGAGACCACCGCGCACTATAGCCAACCGTGGGAACTGTGCTGAGCGTCCACTGATTCCTACCGAAAACCAACAGCGCTCCACAACGTCACGTGCCTTTCCAGAGGCAAAAAAAGAGAAGAAATCGAAAGCTTGTTTCGGATTAGCAAATTTAGTTGCAGGCACAGGAATAAAAATCCCAGAGTTCTATAAAATATTGAGGGGCGTGCTAGGACCCCATTGCATCCAAAGATACCTTCTTTTAAAAAACTTTGAAATTGCCTTCGTAGTTTTTGATTTCAGTTACACTTAAAGGCCGACTTGCAAAAATATTTTTCAACCAGGCTGAAAATATTTTTCGCCACCCTTCCCATTTCCCTTTCTCACACTCTCCGCTCGGTGGCAGGGGAACTTCATTTGTTGCCGTATCTTGTGCTGGATAAGCCGGGACGAGCTCTCGGTTTATCCGGCCCTAAGATTCAGCAACAAGAGGAGTTCCCCTGCCATCAATGTACCGTATTTACTCGAGTAATAGCCGCACTATTTATGAACAAGGCCTTTGCGTCTGCTTTCCCACAGAACAGATATACAACCAATCATTGCATTGCGCATAAATAACATAGCGAATAACAAGATAGAAAACACGATTCTCCATACAAATGCAATCTATACAGATGGTATCTTGGCACGAAAACGTTATCTCTGTCCTGTAAACAGCTGAACTCATGCTGTTGATCGCGGTGATTGGCAATCTGCGTGCTCCGCGGAAAAGCGAACGCTCAGGTTTTCTTCATAAACAGTGCGGCTATTACTCGAGTAAATACGGTAGCAGTGGGAAGAGGGCAAAAAGATTTTCAACCCCGGTTGAAAAATGTTTTGCAGGTTGGGCTTTAACCGTGGTTAAGGGCACCCACGGAACCGGGCGTACAAGTGCCACCGTCTGCACCGCAGTGCACGCAACCAGGGGAAGGACCGGCTCACTTGTCGATGCAGATCTTCTCCACCTGAGGCACCAGGACCTGCAGCAGCCTCATGATGGTCTGCAGGGGCAGCTTCTGCTTCCAGCCCTGCACCCAGTCGCTCGTGGGGAGCCATTCGGAGGACGGGACCCTGCTGCTGACGCTCTTGCTGCGCTGCTGCAGGGGCTGCGGCTTCTGACGCGAGGAGACAGACGCTGCCGCCTCGACCCCGTCCGAACCCTCCGAGGAAGAGGACGGGCTGCCCCTCCGCGTCGTCTCGGCGAGGCTCTGCGGATGGCGGCAGAGGGTCTGATGTGAAGCTGGATCGTCGTGTTTGAGTACCGATGACCCCTGCTTCACCACAGCTACGAAGGCTGACTGCAGTTTTTGGCAGGTCAACATCTTTTCCAAGCTTTAGTCTTAGCGGAGCTTTCGGTTGTGAAAATGGGAAGCAATAAGTACATATCATAATTATTTGACGCTTTTTCCGTTCAAAATATATACGCCATATCTTCATTCAAATTGGACCGCCGAAAGAAAGAAAAAAAAATGGCATTTGACAAATTAAATATTGTGTTAGAATTCAATTCTCTGCTTTTGCATTGAACGCCCGTTTAGCTTCATTGCTACGTAAGACGATCACATTGCAAACTTCACAATTTTTCAGAAAAAAAAAAAAAAAAAAAACTAGGCAAAAAGCCACACAAACAGGTGTTTTCCCCGTGGGCAGGAAAGAGCCAACGGCCGACGCCTGAAGTGTTTTCCGACTGACCTGCTGGGGTGGCTGCCCTTCCGGCGAGAGAGCTTCCAGGCTCTGCGAAGGAGGGTGGGCGTGCTCCTTCTCCGTCATCTTGTCAATGCCTGCGCAGAGACAAGCTCTTCACGGACACGCCAGCAGATGTGCAGAGCCACAAACAGCACGGTGGGGAGACAAAACACCAAACAAGTGCTTTCCGACAAGTAGTAGTATTTGACATGTTCCCAAACAAACAATTACAGTGCACTTTTTCACTGCAAAATAAACTATGCATCGCCAAATGTAGCACTAGCAGTCCGGACCAGTTGCCAAAATGCAGGACTAACCGTTATCTTATTCAAAATTGATGTGATTTTCTAGACCTTTCATCGAATAGCGCACTATTCAAAACTGCTATTCAAAAGTTCTAATATTCGCACAACACTACTCATTAACAATTCCTGTCAGTTTCTGTTGCTTACAGGACACGTTCCTGTTGCAGGGAAATCATGGGATCAATCGAGGCATCTGTCGTAATGGAATTAAGATATTTGCAACTATTTCACACCACCGACAATTCCAGGTTCCACAAGCTTTCCCCACTAGACCGCATCACAAATGAAAACGAGCAACAAATGTATTTTCGCTCACGAGGTGTAGCAGCCAGGCTGGCATTAAGGGTGGCGCTGAGCCCGCCCTCTGCGCCGGTGGGCGGAGCCTGCTCCGGAAGAGGCGGGGCCTCTTCTCCGGTGGGACTGCAGGGCACGCTGGGTAGGGGAGGGTGCTCTTCGACCGCCGGCCCCGCCCCCGGCTCCGGACCCCGTCCCCTCCTGGGTTTTGCTGCGCTTGCTGAGCGAACGCTGGATCGTGCTCTGATCCGTCGGAAGGTTGGCCAGCGAGTGGAACACGTTGCGCTTGCGGATCACCGTGTAGACGAGGTTGGAATTGCCTGGAGTGAGCAGATGTCGTAGCATTGAGAGGAGCAAGAACTTACCAGCAGGATTTAATACCTCCAAACTCCACAATCTTCAAAAAGTGAAAAGTGAAGTAGTAGTACCGCGAGATGCCACAGCATTTGCCCTCCCCCCTTGACCCCCTCCCAAATTTGGAGAAATCATCTCAAAATAGGGTAGGGCTCCGTTGGATAGGAGCCGAAACTTAAGAAGACGGCAACAAAAATGGTGGCTAGCAAAAAGTAAATTAATGCAGTCTGGGCTGCACTGTCTTAAAATCTGTCGAAGACCCAAAACGCTCCTCAGAGTCCAATCACCCAATTTCCCGAAATACAGTGTGTCCACAAAGTCTTCCCCCCCCCCACCTTTAAAGCAGCTAAATTCAAAAACTTTACTGCCAAGCTTTAGCACCATTCTGCCAATGCACGATTGTTTGGTTTAGTGGCCAGCCGTTAATAGAATGCGCATTAAGAGGCGACGTTACGTTCGAGCGTCAATCTCAAACGTCGAGGACCGGAATGCGACCGATCTCGGGAATGGGGTTACGAACGTCCCCACTGACCGTCAAACTGGTACTGGATGATGTTGTTGAAGATCTCCAGCAGGAAGAACACTAGATGGTGGTTGGTGGCATTCGAGTACAGGAACCAGGGAGTACTGAAGGCCTGTGGACAATACGGACAATCAAGCACGCTTTCGTGCCCACCACCCATCAGGCAAAAACATAAGAATGCACTGTTGGACATTAAAGAAAACAATAGTGCAGTCGCCGACCGATTTTCGAAAGCCGATAATTCGGACTTGTTCAATATTTCAGACCCAGAAGAAGGAACCGTGCAAATTCACGACCGACAAAAGTAAAATTTTTGGACAAAATCGTTACGGGTGATTGATGGGAAACGCCACTGAGAGGCGGCCATTTTGGATTCTACGTTGGCTGCACGTGGAATGGCTTGGTTTCGCAGCGCCACTTGAGCACAGCTGAGTCCTACCACTAGGTGACGCTACGCTGCGTCTTTCTTTTTTTTTTCTCTAGCTGCGCGTGGTTATTGTTGTCATTGTTGCCTTTTTGCTTTGTTCATTCGGCATTCTGCAGTCGTGAACATGCGTCTCTCATCTCGTCTCGGTGAATCGTGTTTTCAAACTATGCTGGCTTGGACGTCGTGGCCCCATCTGTTCTTCCGCCGCCACAAAGTGTCACTAAGAAGCGCAGAGATTACTCGACCATAACGCTATAAAAGAAGGCAGCGATTCTCAAGCTAATAAAAGAGGCCGAACGCAAGCGAGGCGTAACCTGAAGCAAGGCACTGCTGACGGCTTTTTGAAGCCAGCTTGGACGTAATAAAGGCAAGTTTTTAATCTGCCGATTTTCCGGATTACTATATTATTCGGACATTTTTTTGGGCCCTGCGAAGTAAGAAAAATCGGTCGTCGACTGTATACGCACAGTCAACAATATATACACACGGTCAAATTGACATCAAATACATCCTCGGTGATAATGCTCGCAAGTACTATAACCTAGAAAACTGAATGACAGTATTACATTTCTTACGAGATACAACGAGAAAAAAAACATGGCACAAACGTATTCCAGGGCGGCCGATGAGAAGCTGCTCAGTAACACGTAGGATCGGCTAATAGTCGCGTAAACACAATCATCCCTGCGGGAAGGCCAGCATGCCAGGAATTAACGACATACCGTATTTACTCGCATAATGAACGCACCCCCACAACGGGCATCAATATTAGGACTTCTTTCTTTTTCTCAGCGCAATGAACGCACTTTTAATTTTCGGCTCCGCGAGTCTTGAAGTCAATTTTCTTCTGCCGCCAAGTGGCCGGGCCAGGCCAAGTCAAGCCAAGCCAAGCCGCTCTCGTAATGGCTGCAATTGCGTGGTTGCGGAAGTGATCAACCGTGAAACCGAGCGGTGCGCACGCCTAGCGAAGCTGGGGTCGAGGAACTGCTGAGCCTTGGACGTGCTTTGTCCGTCGGATGCATCGATGTCAACAAACACGACGTTGTCTGTGATCCGCTTTCGGACAGTGATATCGTGAAAGTGGTTAGGCCCAAGAACGGCCGCGTCGCTCTCCGTGCTGAGTGAGCATCGTAGGGCGCTTTTCTTCGGCAAAGGCACGCCAAAAGCACCCTAAAAAAGGTTCGCAATTTAAAGAGCATGGTTACTGTGGCGCGCCCAAGACCAGCCATGGGTGCGCCTCTGTCAGTGGAGACGTGCCACAGTACCCTGCCATGTCATATTGGCACCTAAAATGACATTCGCGCAGAGTGTGTAAATGCAAAAATGTTACCCAGCGTAATGAACGCACCCCCCAAATATGTGTCAATTATTTGGGAAAAAGAAAGTGTGTTCATTATGCGAGCAAATACGGTACGACCGTTAATACTGACCTACTCAGTCGTTTCCCCAGAGCACAGCATGCAAGACAAGACAGTTAGGGCGCTAGTTTTTAACGTGCGATATTAAACATTAAAGGCAAGTCCCTCCAAAGTATTGATGGCTACAGATTCTTATAGAAGCTGCAAAAAGGCAAATATTGCATCTTTCAACCAAAGAAACGATTGAGAGAAAAAAAAAAAAAAACTTGCCTCGAGTAAATGCAGTAGTTTTGTGCTGGCAACCATGGAAAGCGTCTTCAGATATGGTGAAACTGAAAAATGGCACAAGACCCTTACCATGAGAATGCAATAGTAGACACTGAAGAAAACAGTAACATAAAGTATGCCCTGTACACACGCTACACACCTGAAAACCTGCATTGACCAATATATACTAGAACAACTGTTGCTCCAAATTATAAAAAACAAAAACATCCCTCCCATAGAACCCTCACAATTGAACCACAATACATTTTATGTTCATCTAGCTCAAAAGAATCTCCAGAAATAAAATAACATCATGCCAACTGAAGTCTCATCTGGTTCCCAAAACATGCGGCTAAGTTTGCCGAGAGTAGAGGGCCCAAAATTATTCCACACGCATAAACTTCAGCTATGTTTTTAAAGAAAACTTCATTTGTTATCTACAGCATCGAGACGTTCGCACTAGCTTAAATTTCGTCAATCAGATTACGTTTAGCCTTCCACTGCTCTTCACTGTAGCGATAACGACCGCCTGCCGCGAGCGCATTGTCAAGATGGACGCCACTGACTCACCGTTGACGATGATGGTGAGAAGGCAGTCAAACAAGGGCTGTAACCTCTGGTGACCAGTAGTCACTATCTTGTGGAACACCTGCAAACCACCAGAGGCAAAACTCATGCACAATACACACGCACACACACACAAAAAAAAAAAGATGGACAAGACTTACGATGACCAGCAGGTCGGCGTGTGTGCCCGTGAAGACCGGGATGTCCATGGGGACGCTTGCGGTGTACGGCTTGTTGAGGCGCACCCGAGTTCCGCTCCCCGCTCAGCAGAAGCAGGATGAACACCCCAATGTGCACGAGGCCCACGCGGGCTGAAAACAAAATCGACGGCAACTTCTGGACAGAGTTTCTCGATGCATGAAACCACAATCGTTCTGTACATTTTGTACGTTTGTTTCATTTGTACTGCTTGCAATGTTATTTGAACAGGTAAACTTTTTATTCCTATTTAATTTCTTCGGACTCTCTCATTCTTCGCTATCATTCCGCATCCCGGGACTCTGTTTTTAGTGAACAGCAAAGCCCTTGCTTGGTGTTTACGCTTCGTGTCCCGAGCCTTCTTTTGCGCATAGTTCAAAGGGGCATTGTACATTCTCTTTGTTGACATGGTAAGAGTTGGAGACACAGAATCGTCGCATGCATGCGGCATTTGTCACTTCAAATGGCATTGCTACGCCTCGAAAGCGGATTGATGGGTGCCGTTGCTAGACAATGACCGATGGGCAGACGGACAAAGGACAATTTTCAAAGATTTAGTTCCTTTACAATACATGTCACGCATTAAAAATCACACAGAAAGTGGCCCGCATTCTGACCCACGCGTGAGCAGATGGTATTCACTCTGCGGTTAATCTTTGTCAGGTTGTCCAACAGTACACCACAGAAAGTTTTTATTACGGAGATACCTGCGGCAGTGCAATACGTCCAGGCCGATAAGGGAAGGCGTAAGCCACGAAATGCTGTGCCCACGGCACCCCCAGGGCAAAAGAAGCTTGCTGTCACGACTTACGAAAAAAAGAAATGTCCACGTGGACCTGCAGCTGCTTTCTTATCGTTTTGCAGGGTCTTTTGAGAATTTCGATGTGGAGTGGTGGAGGAGCCAGTCAACGAAAGGTGCCAGCAAAGCAGAGGAACTCACACTGATCGGCCCTGGCATCGTTCAGGTGGTAGAGCGTGGGAACCAGGATGTCCAGCACCTCGGAGCTCTTCAACACGTAGAACAGAAATTTCTGGAACAAGGACAGGAGGCCAGCTGGAGTGTGAGACTCACAACTTGGTTCTTAATTATGGTTCACGTTTTGACAATCAAATACTACGGGTGGCGTCCGAAAGTTCTCGGCCTAACCCGGAAGGAGGCGATGGAGGTGAATTAACTTATGTTACGTTTTGACATAGTAGTCCCCTTTAAGCTCCGCACACTTTGCCTAATAATGCTCTAATGCCTAAACCCCTTGGAAAAAAAAAAAAAAGAGGGAAGTTTGGGTTTTGTTATTTACAATGACATCATCATCACAAAAAAAAAGCGAACACTAGAAAGATTTTTTTTTCAGCTGAGAGAAAAGATGGAAGTTAGATGAGGTGAGATATGGTGAGTATGGAAGATGGTTGATGACAGAGAAGCCACAGGAGTGGATGGCAGCAATCACCACAGCAGCGCGGTGGGGAGGGGAGGGGGGGGGCGGGCACCGCCTTTGGAGCACACTGCAACGCCTGGCCTTGATGGCGTCCCGTAGGCGACGAATAAGGGTTGTGCAGTGTTTCCGGTAATGCTAGGCCCTTTTGACGGTAATCGCAGAGCCGAGTAGCACGCCTTCCAAATTCAGGAAACCATGGCCACCACCTCGCCTGCTGATGGAACAGACCGAGCCTTCAGCGGTGGAAGGAGTTGTGTTTCCACTGTTCGGACTGGGCTTTGCCGTCGGGTTGGAAGTGGTGGACCCACGTTTCGTCCACAGTCACAAACCGGGCACGGAAGCCTGTGGGATCTGACCTGAGCATATCGAGTTGTCCCTGGATGTGGTGTATACATAAGCGAGTGCGTCTTTGGTTGCACGAGAGCACTTTTGAAACCCATCTGGCAGAGACCTTGGGCATGTTAATACATGTTGGGTCAAGATGCACTGAGCTGTGGGGCAATGGTCCGGATTTTTGCTTGGCCATCCGCCATTACCTCATTGGGCACACGGTAGATGTTTTATTACGCGGTTACTTCTGCAGGGCTGCCAAGGCAGGGGTCGTCTTTGAAGGCTCTCCCAACCCCGAATGGGTGCGCGGCCCACTTTTTAATCGTGCTGTAGGATAAGGCATCCTGTGGCTACGTCGCCCCCATGCCTTTCTGGATGCCTACTGGAGTTTGGCTTTTCCGAGACAAATATTTAATCACCGAACGTGTCTTCACTTTCTCCCTTTTAGCTCGAAAACTGTATTGTGTGCATGCGCCATTTTTGGTGCTGCGAATCTTAAGAGCTCATGTGCTCGAACTCTCGCGTCAGGATGAGAACTTTTGGGACGCCCGTCGTATGCAGCTCTCGACTGAGTAACAATATTAGTGGAGCATTTAAAGTACTATTTTGTTTCTTTCGTAATGTCATTTTTATTAACACAAATTCAAGGTGCCACTCTTTATCAATACAAATCCTGTTCTCAAAAGATCTTCTGGGTGATCTCTTTACCTCTGAATTTCACCAGCACCATAAAACTTGGATGGAAAACATTTCTTCAATCCATCTGATGGACAATCAACCTTTAGCGCTGTCGCAGCTGCATTTTAGTCTTTCCGAACAAAACTCCAGTACTCCCACTAGTTATAGCTCTTAGACACTACAATATACTTGATTTCCCGATACACATTAGCCCTTTATCAATAAGCTTGGTTTGACATCTCAATGCCGTTAGTCTTTTCACTATTAGGATGGAACCTTTACTCCCCTGTCGCAATTCAAAACCAAACTGCCACGTTTGGTCCATCCTCGTTTTCTTCCCCATCGCGCTTGTCCCCTCGTGGCCATCTCGGCCTCTACGGGTCACGTATGTCTGGCATAGTCCTTTGCCAGACACTCCTCACAGATCTTCCCCTTTTAAGACGTGAACCAGGCGAGAGTGGATCTGGGATTGGCTCATGGTACGGTGTCAGCTGGTCCGCGCAAGCCACGTGCCGGTTTCGCCTAGTAACTGGGTCCTTAAGCACAAAGTCGTAAGGGCCAAGGCACTGGACCACACGGAAGGGCCCCGTGCGCCATGGAGCAAGCTTCGCTGTAATGCCCTTGACCGCATCGCTCAAGGTGTGGGCATCAAGAAGGTCGAGGTCCCTTTGACGTATTGTTGCAGGCTTCCGGTGCCGGTCGTATTATGTCTTCTAGTCTTGCCTCGCTTTCTCTAGGTTACCTCTGGCGAAATAGAGTGCATCGTGCAGGCGCTGAGCGACTTCTGCCGCGAAGGCATGACAGGCTGCAGCTGGTGGCTCACAAGTTGGCCCCTCTTTGAAGATGTTCTCCAGGGAGTATGAATGTTCTCCTGCCCAGAATTCGCTGCTTGCTTGCTTGCTCTGTGGCCTTCACAAATGGCACAATGCGCTGGGGCTCTGTTCAATTGTCCATCCCCCAAAGGCCACATGAAAGGGAGATATCTGTGTGTAAGAAACTCCCTTCCTAAAACAATGTCTCTGCAGAGGTCGGGCACACACAGGAAACGTCTCCGGGAGCCGACCACCCACCGGATCTTACACCGAAGAGATGCAGAGGACTGGGACCAGACTGTTGCCAGTCGCAGCGTGCGCACATCCCTTCTTTGGCTGGCAGCTGTGGATCGAGCAGCTGCAACGGCAGCCGACCCAACAGACTGACGCTGGAGCCTGTGTTGAGCAGTGCCTCGAACGTTGAAGATCCAATTGTAGCGTCAAGAGAAGCTCTTTTCCTCCGGCAGTAGTCGCCACTTGCAGTGCTCTGTCGTAGATGCTCACCGGGCCAGCATCTACCAGTGTCCGTTTCCCGGACACTGTGCTCCGAAAATGGCCAGGCTGTTGGCACCTGAAGCAGAGATCTGGACCCAACCGTTGACCCGTGGCACAGTTGCGAGCAGAGTGACCGACTCCTCCACATCTCCGGCAGCAGGCAACTCCTTGTTGCCACTGATGCCACCGAGACATCAGTAGAACAGGATCTGCAACACCCAAACCTCGCAATCCAAAACTTAACTGCTCGTTTGGTCCGTCGTCGCCTTCTTCCCCATCACGTTTGTCCCTTCAGGGCCATCTTGGCCTCTACAAGGCACGTGCACCTAGCATAATCCTTCGCCAGTCACTCCCCACATCACCATGAAACACTGAATCCTCGTTATTAGCTTCAGTCCATTTCCTTCCCCTCTGTTATATTTCACCAAATTTTCTTTGTTTTCTAGGTGTCTTCGATCGATCAATGACATTTCTTCTCAAAACTCTGCTCCCCGAGAAGCCCCTGCTCGCCGTGAATGCAAACTTCCAACAGGGCTGCTTTCCTGCATCTCGGCAGTGCAACGCAGACCTCGAACTGGCAAACTTCCCCGCAGGGCACTTGCGACGTGCAGCAAAGCCTCTGACGAGCGAGCTCTCAAACAGCGATACAACACACAGAAGACGACTACAAAAGAGGGGGGGGGGGGGACACGCACGGTGCTGCGTGTTTGCACCTTTCTTTTGCAGTCATCTTTCGTGCGCGCCGTTCTCCCCACTCGAAAGTATGTTCCACCGACTAGCCCGAGCGAGTTACTCGACAGGCTGTGCTTAGAAAACGGTTTAAATGTTTCTGGAGGACAGAAAAGCGTTTCCTGCAACTCCAGATAAACACTCAAACAACTGGCAACAATGATTTTAAGCACCGAGACGACGAAAGTGTCGCTATCTTGAAGTGCAGTTGTATCTCGTGACTCCAGCCCAAGCTTCACTGTTAACAGGCGGGCTTCCCTGGAACGCAGCTGCGTCGCGCGTCAAAGCCGGCCGACGCACCCGACCGCGGCCGAGGGGGCTGTTACCTTGTTGTAGTCGCACAGCTTCCAGAAGAAGACCAGCAGCTCTTGGTGGAAGTGGACCTTCTTGGCAGAGTTGGGCAGGTAGGTCTGCAGTAGCGGGTTGTTCAGCAGCCGGGTGAAGCCCCGCAGCACGAAGCCAAAGTCTTCTTCCCGGTGGATGCGCGACAGGTAGTTGATGAACAGGTTCTCCGTGGCCAGGCTATTCTGCACAGGGCATGCACATACGCACAGTTTGAGTGTATGCCTACATGTGCCAGGCAGTGTCGAATCGGTTGTTCCGCAAGCGAGTGTGAAATATCACTGTCCGATTTCTGGACTGTCTTTCCAAGAGCATGGTGTTTCAGAGTCATGCAAAGTGAACAGGCTTTGAGCTCAATTGTAGATTTTGCATCATCCTCATATCATTTCATCTGTCATCCAATCTACCTCCCAAGTTTATCAATTTGCTGCTTGAGCAGTAATCTCTCTCTAGAGGTAGAAAAAAAAATAGAATGCCAAAAGTTTCTTTTATTGCTTTCCAGTGAAGCTTCGTTCGAGACACATAATCAGAGATGTTTTGTTTATTGGTTGCTAACTCATCGTACACAAATGGTTTAGAATTTCTTTTTTATAAGAATGTACCTACGCAGTTGAATTTTTCTACAGTACAGAGTGATACTAATACCGATATAGCAAAACAAAGTTGTAGCATGCACAAAATTGGAACCAAGAGTAAACAAATAGGAGGAGCTACGAAAGCATCCTCAGCAGCATCAACAAAAGTCAGTCTGACCAGAAGACCAGCTGGCCATCACTGGCGGTGTTTGAACCTCGCCAAACTCACCCAATGACGAAAGAGAAAAGCGCATACTCAAGTCCTGTCACAAGCAATGCGCCGAGAAAATGAGGGAGACAAGGAGACGAGAGCGCGTAGGGACGTTGGAACGCCGAGCTCTGATTGGAATGAATAGCAAGTAGACCTAAAGCCAGCTGCATTTTTCTCCACTGTACTCATTTCATACAGTAGAATGCAGAACCCCGGACTCCAGCGTTTGTGTTTCGCATTCGTACACATTCGGCGAGTACAGTGGAGACAAAGGTAGCTAGCTTTAGGTCTATCCACGAGTCATTCCAACCAGTGCTCGGCGTTCTGACGTCTCTGGTCTCCTCCCCTCCCTCACTATCTCGGTGCGTATTGGGACCATGCACAGCGTTGCCATGCAAGGTCCCAACACCGGCATGAGGCATATCGGCTTATCCGAGGTGGTGACCTAGTGAAGACACCAATCTTTCGTAATAAAAGTAAACTTTTACCGTATCTCGTTTTAGTTTAATTTTGGGAGACCGTGTTCGAAACACTGCAAGCGATGCCAGAGAAGATATACGTCAATGCAGCGAGTGTAGAGAAAGGGGTACTGACGGCGTCCTGAAGGCTGTCCCCAGCGGCGAGTCCGCCCTGCGCCGCCGTCCCCGCGTGCGAGCGGAAGTCGTGGTCGAGGGTGACGATGAGCAGCTGCAAGCAGACCTCCACCAGGGGCTCCCTGGCGTCCGAGAAGAGCAGGTGGTTGAAGGGCAGGCCGTAGCCCACGGGGTCGTAGCCGCACACCACGTTGAGCAGCGACGTGAACAGCGGCAGCGCGTGCCTGCGCATACGGTCGTGTCGCGCGCCCTTACACGACGGAGACACGGTGTAATAAGACAAACAAACGAAACGGAAAGGAGCGGCGCTTCTCGGTTGACAATGAAGAGAGCCGGGGATTCTCGAAAAGAACCTTTTCGAGTAACGAGCGCCACCTGGGGTTGTCTGAACCACAAACGGAGGGCGGCCCAACGTGCCTCTGCCCGTCGGAATGCGTGGACAATCGTGCTGTCGCGTCGGTTTTCGTTGCTTTAGCGTGAAACGTTCTTTGGCTAGGTGTTTGGCGTTTCGTGAAGCCCAGATAAAAGGCTTGGCCGTGAGGCTTTGACACCGATTGGGTTGGTGGGTGGGAGACGAGGAGTGAGGTGCTCGACGCTGATTGGTTAAAAAGGGGGGATGTGCCGATTGCGGTAGATGCCCAGGAGAGGAGTGGAGTTGGCAAGAGCGAGTGCTGAGCGTTTGTCCTTGATGTGCCATCCTTGAGAGTGCATAGTTTCCAAAAGTGCCTGAAAGTTGGAGACAGGAGCTCAAAGTGCATGGAAGGGCTCTGGAAGATTGCGAAGTTTATCAGCCTGATTAACTGGTAGTTATCGCTTCATTACTGGGAACAACTATCAGGTGTACGCATAGCATGTGTTAAACTATCTGATGAAGAGCTCTGTGAACGTAGGCGTCTGGTGCCTGTAAACTCAGGGTGTCTCTAAACATTTGTGATGCTAGAATGTTTGATGTATGCAACACAATTGCCTAGCAATTTGCCATCATTTTTTTATGCCCATAGTACCGATGCTAAAGAAAAAATATTGTCGAAGAAGACGAGATATGCACAAAGTTAGGTGCTAAATATGTTGGTGGTGCGCGAAGCGGTGCCTTCTTAAAACAATGACAGTGGGAAGTAAGGCCAAAGGAGGGTGTCACTGCATGAATGGAAACATACTAAAAAAGGTATTTAAAAAAAAAGTGAAAGCCGTTTACAACTCCTGTAACGGCGAATTAGAGCGCAGCTCTTGAGGAGGAGGAGGGAAGGGTACTGGGGGGGTGGGTCAAGTGACCTGGTCGGGGGGGGGGGGGGTCACATGACCTCGGAAGAGGGGGGGGTCCACATGTCCTCACGGTTACGCCGACAGCGACACCGACGCCGACGCCGCTCAAGCCAGAAATAAACGCCTAAGAGCTGTGCTCTAAAAAAAATTTGAGGATCCCTGCCTCTACAGAGTAGAGCACTGGTAACAATAAATAAGATGTGAAGAGTGGAAAGATATTGATATTACCAAAAGGTCTGTTTGCATCAAATACACACCAAAAGACACCTCTAGGAATAGCAAAAGCATGGCTACAGTAAAGGTTACAGCAAGTCGCTGTACACTACAGTACTGAGAAAGCCACATCAGGCACTATACTGTAGTAAAATCAATGCTGAAACTAAATGTTCAGAAGAAAAACAACCAAACCCTCATTTTAGGTTAACTAGTGTATGGTGGAGCGTAGCAGTAACAGAACTGCTCACAGTTAACTGCAGACCAGCTAGTTAGCTCTCAAACACTGAGCAGTACTGACAGCCTACCTACCTGTTGTCAGCTGATGTGAAGAAGTGAATCCACTTGTTTGGTTGCTGATGCGCCTCTGCAAAACAAAATAAAAAAACAAAAGCATGGTGACATTTGCTGCTTTCGTTGTTTTGAGTTCAGCAAGGACAAAGCTACAAAAGTGAAGAAACACCTGTCGAGTTTAAAAAGAAAGGCAGTTTTTGCTAAATATACTTTGCATCTCCGAATGTGCTCACCAGAGGAGCTCAGGTACATGGTCTGGCTGAAGCAGGTGAGCAGCAGCTTGAGGAGCTCTGTGCGGTTCTGGTCCTGCTGGGGAACGTGCGGCGGCGAGTGCGCAAAGCCCACTCCGGACGCCCAGATGTACTCGCAGCTGTCCAGAGACTGCAGGTCTTCGGGTTTGTCCTGCGAGCAGCATGCCGCCTGTCATGCACACACATTCAAACAGAGCATGCGGTTACACATCACCGTCCGAGAGTTTGAGATGGTAGTTTGGAGCGTTGGCTAACACATTTAAAAACCTGCACTGCGAAAGACAAACGAAGACTGAAGGAACGCGGGGATGTCGTAAATTTGCAGAGATTTGAGTTTGACCAGGTTCAACCTTTTCTGGCTTTTGGTGCTAGGTTCGACCAAAGTTCGATGGAAGTTCCTACTGTGACGCGCGCGTATGGACACTTAAAAACGAGCTAGCACCTCCCAGTGGAGGATGGGCGAACCGTTTATTGGGTATCGTGACATCCCAAGTCGTCACCCACCCCTGCCGCCTGAAATTCATAAAAAATGTGGGGTGGGCCATGTCTCAGGTGGGTAAGCACAAAAAGTTTAGAAAAATCTAAAAAGAACGCTGATTTTTTGTGTCGTATCTCAGCGTGGCTGTACGAGAGATACATTACACTCAAAACTCTCATTAGTTTCATTGTTTTATGCAAGAAATGCTCATGAAAGCAATGTTTTACTATCGCAAAGTCCGTTGCCTGCATCCGCACAATGAACACCATCGAATGGCATACAGCGCAAACATTTGTTCTGTGAAAGCACATTTCTAACACCGGTATGTTCTCTTCGTTAGCAAAAAAGAAAAGAAACGAGTCAACAAAGATGTGGGACATCCTATCCGTGTCTGTCTATGGCGCTGGACATTCTTCAAATATAATTAGCCAACTTGTCCGAAGCCTCTACAAGCCGTACAAAATTTTTTCAGTTTCGTTAAACACCATTTGGGATAAGTCTAAGATGTTCGCAATATATATGCAACCCTCAACTAGTTTTCTTTTCACAACAATTAGTCCCTGGAGAAGGAATCCAAGAAAATTAAGCAACAAAAACTTTCTCAATGTTTGGCTCACCAATTTGTGGATGCACAATGTTAAGGCTCTGTGGTTATCACAGTGACTGACAGCAAGCTTTGGATTCATGGTTATGTCCTTTTTCATATTGTCTGCCCCCTACAATAACGCCCTGAAAAGGGTGCCGAGGTATCCGTACAAATAAAATAAGTAAGCTCAGTACATAGGGCTCCTTTACTATACTGCACATAAAATCAACACTGGGAAGATTAAATCTGAATCCCTTCATTGCATCTAATGTTTCATTAAATGCAGTTTCACCATGTCAAGAAAACGAGCATCCCTTCAATTTTTTTTTAAGCATTGCACAAGTTTTTATGCATTTAAAATGAAAGATAAATAAATAAACAAGAATGAATCGCTTACCGGACCAGCCTTTCTTGAGGGAGACACGGTGAAATCCGGACAGAACAGCAAGTCCTGAAACCAGTGTGATGCACCCCAACACAAAAATAAGAACTGCTTTCTAGAGCTTCAGCCTCGCAGATGGTCTTCGACTTGCCTACCGCAACGTGCAGGAATACAAAGACAAAGGCAGCACGTTGTGTTTGAAGCCTACCGCGAAATCCCGAAAGATTTCCCAACCCCAAAAGATCACTCATCTATAATTTTTACTCGATTTGCTATTTTCTTCTGAACACCGAAAGATAGCCCCACTCCATGTAACCGTGGTGTTGGGATCAATGATGACTTCAGCGTAAATGCGTCTAGTTACCTATGGCGGGATATAAGCAAACATTGCTGACTGGGAAGTACAGACATCTTTGCTTCGTTAACAAGTTTGGAAGGGACACATGATCTAAATATAGCACTTCTTCAAGCTTTCTTGACTGCACACTGAAAGTTAGCCCAGTCCTTATTAGCACCCAATTTGCTGTCAATCTTAGGTGGCCTGTATTTCGAAATCTATTGGTCGATGTCTAAACTCAAAAGGCCCATTTGAATCTGATTCTAAAAGGCAAATTGATCAAGAACACATTTAACTTTCAAATGAGCTGCCGATAAAAAAAAACAGCATGGAATGCAACTAACACTCAATTTTCAAACGTTACTGAGAAACGTGGGGTCCAAATCAGATATTATTTATTGACGAGCTATGGGGCTACAGTTAGATAGAAACTTAGTCGTTTGACATATGATATGAACAAGAGAAAAGCATTAAGAAAAACAACAAGAATGTGAAATCACGGAGCATCTACTCACGCAGAGAGCAGTGATGAGGGACTGTGCAAGTGATAGATTTTCTGCCTGTAAAATGTCAAAGAAAAATTAAAGAGACAGAGTGAAATTTTGTACATGTATGAGTTTTCTCAGAACAGGCAAAATGATTTTAAAAAGAACTGGTTCTATTGCAATTCATCGACCAACCGACTAAACAACAACATTAAGAGCATTGAATATTTACAATAGAGTACCAAACTTCACTCTCATTATTTGACCACTTCCCAATATCTAGACCAGTGGTTCTCAGCCACTGAAGTTTCGCAGACCCCTTGTGGATCGGCGGTTATGGTGGAGGACCCCACTCGTGGCAAGGGGAAGGGGAATGTATAGGTGAATTATGATGGTGGTTTAATAAATGGATATACCTAAGGGCTAGTGTGAGATAGACTTCTCTTACTGACATATACATGAGAAAACTCACCCGAAAAATGGAATGTTTCTTCTCAATCTGAGAAAAGACAACTTTTATTGCCGAGCTTAACTGATGAGGCTGGGCCTCGCGGACCCCTAGAATGCCTTCGCAGACCCCAGAGGGTCCGCGGACCCCATTTAAGAACCACTGATCTAGACGCAATAACCTGAAGAACCATGTTCTTGTTTATAAATAAATAAGCTGAGCCCCCATCATAAAAACATTTTACCTCTAGTTTATAATCTTTTAATTCAACTGTATATGCTGACATACCGTGAACAAGGGTTCACTGAATCCTATAATAGCACACAGTAAAGTTGCAATTCATAAAGTAAAGCCAATAACATTACTCCACCCATAAAATAATTTTGAAAAAAAAGGGATCCCACAAGTGTCGCCGTTAGCAAGAGGCCCCACCGACCTGCGAGTCCTGTTCATCCTGATTGGCTCCTTGGCCAGGCAGGCTGGACCAGAAGAACCCCTCCAATCAGAGTCCTCGAAGATGTAGGGCAGCAGACGAGTCAGCAGACGCACGCAGTTCAGCACTGAAATGCCCGCCAATCCAAACTCGCACAATCAACAATCAAAGCTATGTTAGCCAAGAAAATGTGAGGACGTTAGTTAACAAACCTTTTTCTTCTAACTACATAATGTCTAAAGAGACCAAGAAACAAACTTTTTCGCTTTGGTTTGCTAGTTCTCAGGATAAACACTTCAAGATCATAAGGCAAAAAACACGAATAAATTTATGCTCGCATGCACTGGTTTTTGCAAGAAGTACATACTGATTCCTTTTCCACATCAACTTCCTTCCTCTCTACATGTAATGCAGCTAGAAAGTCCCTACAGTGGCTACCACTGCGAAAGAGGTGGATGTCTTCGTGCGAGTGAAGAGACTGCGCTGGCTGAATTACGAACTGGATATCTGTCGGGAGCTCAGACTGAGGAACTTAAAGGTATGGGAAGTTTTCAGGGTTTTCTCTTCATATGTCACTAATTACAATTGCACAGCCGTGATACCGTAATTCCCGGACTGCAGTCCGCAGACTTTACGCGTTTAAAAGCTGACATTTTACATGGTGTGGACTTTCTATTGGTGACACACTGTACAAGGATTTGTTTTCCAAGGTTGTTCATTATGCAGGATGTCATAGATTTTGTGAACGACAGGTCATGTTACCGATGATTTCTGTACGATACATACAAGTGTCTTTATGCGCTAACAAAGCAGGCATTTTTCTATGTTCGCCGTGCATCAAAAGTTTACATGCAAACAGTACACAGAGGTGAAACAATCCGAGAGAAATCATTTTTTTCCAGCCGTAAGTTTGTTTTTGCGGATTTTACACGGGTGCAGACTACAGTCCGGAAGATAAGGCACTTAGCTCGGCACGACAAATTAAAAAATGTGCAGTAACTATTTAGGGACACGCGGCAGATTAACGGGAAATATGATGGTGCGCCGCGCTCACCGGTTTGTTGCTGCGCGGCGGTGTTGCAGAGCGAGTCGGCAGCGCGTACCAGGCGCTCGACGGCCTTGTAGCACAGGGTGGCCAGATTGGAGGGCGCCTCCTCCCGCAGGGAACGGATCTCGGCGGCGGGAATCAGCGCAAACACATCCTGGGCCCCCTGGACCCCTTCGCTCCAGAACTGCTCCCAGAACGCCTCGTCCTTGGCGTCGATCGGCTGCAGGCACGGAGTTCACAGAATCTCGAAATTACCACGCGCCCGCGTTTTCGAATGAACTAGCCCTGGCACACTCCACGTGAGGACGAAGTCTGGGTTTGAGCAAGACCTCGGAATATCTTACTTTTTCGCCATTTTCCGTTGTATTCCAGTACTATACGTCTTATTCTCTGCCCATTTCAATAACTGCTGTGCACTGCCAATCGAGCCCAGTGTGGCCTTGCTAGGCCCGTAATTAATAGTCATGTAGCACGTAAGCCAGAGCAGTACTGCTGCTAGCACTGAAAAGCCTTCAACCTGCACAACGCAGTAGTGATAAAAGACCACTCGCCGGTACTACGCTCGACCAGACCGAGACGATCAAGGATGGAGACTGAAACCAGGATCCCTGGGTTCTGCAGTGCGAGCTTTCAAGCCATGTTCTCCGAGCTGTGGTGTGTTAACACACTTGGGCACCGACGCGCAGGCTTGTCTCTGTATATGTTCCTTTGCAAGCAATACTGATTGATTGATAATAAATCTAGAGAAAAAGGTCTGCCATGTTCACATGCATTTCAACCACCTCAAAAGGCGAGACATATACTTTGTTCACCCATAAGCTGAGATTGCAGCCAATGCCACAACCACGAGAGGTCGAGGTCGCTGCCTTGAAGCAGTCTTCCGCAGAATGAGCGCTCGCATTAGAAATGCACGTCTCAAAGCCAGAAGCATCGGGCTGAGCTCGCGCCTGCAGTTCTGGCTGCAGTCTTAGCTTAAGGGTGAGTGGTGTATAGAAACAGACATTGGTGCGTCCCAGGGGGCCCAGACTGCTTGCGAGAGCAAAATATCCCTTGCAGGGTTGGCACCTGGTATTTTCGTAACTTCATCCTGCAAGAACCGACAGGCGCCGGGTGTCGTATAAACAGAAACCGAAGTTGACAAGCAATTGCAGAACTCCAGAGCGTTCAGGCAAAACGAACACACCTAATGCCGTCGTGTGCTTTCTTCTTCCGCTTTTCCTGCAGCTCTGTTTCTTGTCAGTTCTCTCGACACCACCGAACCGTAAGCACCAGTGCTTATGATTTTCCACGCTCCACTCCTCCCTTTACCACTGTGGCTGAGGGGGTGGAGTTGCCAAAGAGTCACACTTGCTGCGTGAATGTCTAGACAGTGGAAACTCGGGCCGCTTCAGCATGCGCCTAGTCTTTCAGAGGGCAGCAACATTAACTAACACAATGCAATCCAGGTCAGAGTACCAACTTCGCATGGGGTGCCTCTTGCTGCGGTGAGATGTTAGAAGCGAGGTTAGAACGAAGCGCAGTAATTTCATGTACCATAGATCAATAAGCTGGGCGTCCACTGTGAAATCGGCCTACGTGTCAGAATGGTTGTCAGTGTTCATTTGTTGTCTGCAAACCTGCCCGCCATTTATTGCTTTTTCTTTTCTTTTTCTTCAGGATAACATAAATGTCATGTTCTTATTTGTTCTTGTGTACATTGTCAGCCTGTGTATATACTGATTATTTTCTCACTAAGTAAAAGGCAAACCTAGGAGCTTTTGTTTATTTTCTCGAACGTCCGTTTCCTATTCCGTCACTCAAGCGCAAGCAAACAAATCTGTATAAATTAAACAAAAACACGACAACGTGTTCTTTCACTAAAACCTTCTGTCGGGTGCCATCAAGACAAATACTCAATGAGACAAAGCATCTGATGTAAAATAAAGTAACTAGAAAACAATAGATCTGTGTGTGGTTTGCCCTGTGTGGATTACTACTTCCATCCCAACTTCAAAAGATCACATTTATTGGGAGCTGTACAAACGAAATTAGCCAGGCGATTGTTGGAGGCCTACCCAAAAACAGAGGAGGGTGAAGATACCAGATAAACATCTGTTCGTCCACACACACAAAAAAAGATTGTATTCTTGGCACGTGCTGAATATGTTGTGACACAAGCGTTTGCTTCAGCTGGAGATTTTCCAACAAATGTTTAGGTGCGAGTTCGGCATTGTCTACCACTTTTCGCTTGCTTTCATCTTTTCTGAGTGTCGTGTACACTTATTTTAAGCAGGAACCTTCAACTGACCCCTGCCTCCTTTTTTAAAGGAAAGTAAACAGAATTAAATTGAATTAATCTCACCCATACTTGATGTGAATTAAAATCAATTTACTACACCTGGTGCTGCACATCTTTTCCTTAAAAAGAAAATAGAAGACACACACTGGCGCATACACAGACCTAATTACAATGACTGAACATTTGAGATAGCTCGACCATACTTCATACTTCAACAGTAGCTCGACCATACTTCGTTCACCCTCAAGCTGACAGTGTGACGGAAGCTAAGTGCCCGTTAGTACCAATCACACCCCACGTGATCGGGCTCCCGCTTACACTCACACGCAGAGACCGGGGTCGGGTGATGAAAAGAAGGCAGCTGATTGGTCCGCGAAGTGCGTATTCGCCCCCTTCCCGGCACTGTCAGGTCGGGGATGAGTAGAACCTATTAAAAATATGTTACAATAAAAAAAAAAAAAGAAACGATGTGGAACACACAAGCACGAATTCAAGACAAGGCAGTGCCTGTTTACTCTTCAATAAACAGAGAGGCAGTCTGTTTACTAATGAGTTAAAGAATATACGAGGTTACTCATTCCTTTTTTTGAATCATTTGCGTGAATTAGATATTCTACCAGCTGAGATATCTCTCTTTCAGATTGGAATTCCTCTATACTAGACAAGTGTTTGTATAGAAATCTCCATATATAAAAATAAAAACATTGTAACTCTTTTTACAAGTGGTTGTAATAAAAGCAGCAGCCTTGGCTCTATTCTTCGCAGATGTTTAAATCACCCAGCCGTTGCCGAAGCGGAGACATCGCACCGATGAAACATGGCCCCTACGAGAACCGCGCGCAGATGATGGACCTTTGACCTTACAACGAGCGTATCACTTGGCTTTCGACACTGACATCTACTCATCTGCTGTAAAACTCGTTTAGAGGGCGGAGCGGAAATGTATCGTATTTTACGAGCCACAGTCCGCGGCCTACAGATCCCTACTTTCTTACAACGCTTACTGCTACTACTCGCAAGCTTACGCGGTGCGGAATTTTCTACAGGTGCGGACTAGAAAAGGATTTGTGTTTTCTAGATTGTTCATTATGTCGGAAGGTGACGAGATTTTGTGAATGGCAGGGTATGTTAATGATTTATGCACGATACAAACTTCTTAGGGGGCTAATTAAAGAAGGCATTTGTCAAATTGTGCTGTGTACGAGAATTTCATACTGAGCGGACTAGGTGCGAGGTACGGAGTATGGACTATCAAAGAGACCTTTTCTTTTTCAATCGAATTTTGTTTTTGCGCACACTACATTGGGCACGGGCTGTAGTACTCAAAATAGGGTACTTAAATTCGAGGGACTAGTATGAGTAAGTGAAAAGGTAATGAAGAAGAAAAAATAGACAAAATCGGCCGTTATCAGTGCGGGAACCATTTGGTGAGTGCCGCGGATAAAACATTCAAAGCTGCTAAATCCAAACTTTTCGTACATCTTTACAAAATTAATTAAATGAAGAATATCTAAGACCCAAATCTGCATGTTCACACGTTTCATTTAGCGACGTTTCCGGTAAAGGGGCCGATCTCGGCGACCTATCGAAGATCCTCGTTCTTGTACCAAGCACAACTTGTTCAGGTTATTGCCGACCGTATATCCGCAAGTAAATGAGCTAAATTGCACGCACGCATGACGCCCAGCCCACGTTCCGAAGGCGTGGGTGTCGGCGGGGCGCACGAAAACAGGGGTGCCGTGGCATATGCCGAGGAAATCGCTAGGTTCACGCACCTGTGTTTTCGTGGTGAGTTGGATGACCGCCTTTCGGAAGTTTAGCTTGGAGTCTGCGTTCCCCATGACTGTCGGCTGTGATCGTCGCAGGTGCTAGGCAGCTGTGAGCATCTCGTGATCCGCCGAGCGTGAAACAAAGACGAGTATTTCAGCTAGAAAAACCGAGCTGGTTCAGAAAACATTTCACAAGTGATACACGGCGCCCTGCGGAGAGAAGCCGACCATCGACTGCCCAGTGTCGTTTACCACGTTTCCTGTTTCCGCTGCTCTTCTCCGTCAAATAAAAATAAAAATACAGTTACGTCTACGCACGCTTGTGCTCAATTTAATTCCTCAGTTAAAACTATATGAGTTGAAGTATGTAATTATATAACAAATATTTTTGAAAGTAAGAGTTATTTAAACAAATAGTAAAAAAGGCGACGAAAAGCGGCATTTCTGCTGAGCAAATCCAACAACACTGCAGCAGTATCTACGCTAGCGCCCTCTTTCAGCTTGTCTTTCAAGCCTCATACGGTGAGTTTCCACGTGTGCGCCTAACATTTGCTTAGGAAATATAATTTGGGTCCTCCGAACGTAACATTAGTTGTATAATTAATCGCGAACTGACCAGATCTGAAATCTGCTGCGCGGTTTGTTCCTAATCTAGAGATTTTCCGAGGATTGACTACTTGAGCCACGTTTAGGCCTAGTGCAGCAAGTCACCGGTGTGGTTTGATTTTAGATCCTGTTTCGGACGAAGATCGTTCATTTTTACGCAGCATTTGACGAGAACTGCCTCCCAAGGTTGTTTTGGTTTCATGTGACTGTACGAGTACAAGCATAGCTACTGAAAAATATACTTTGTGATGGGTTTAGGAAGCCCGTGAATATGCCTCAATCTAGCACATGACAACGTAGAGATGGGCAAAACGGCTCACTTCAGTGAGCGGCTCGGAACGGCTCAGCTCACTGAAATGAACCGGCACATTTGAACGGCTCACCGGCTCACTTTGGTGCATGGAGAATAGAAGGGTAGGGGAGCTCATGACGTCAGCCGCATAGCCTCCACAAGCCATGCTCCCTTGACGCCTCGCCTCTCTCATTTTCCTGCTTACTCTCCTCACTTATCAGCCCAACATGACCACATCACGTGACCGTAGCTAGCCTTCGTGTAGCCTTCGATCTGATAAAACCTACCGGACGGAGCGCGCGGAAGCCTGCAAAGAATCCTTCTACAATCAACCATCCATCTCGCACGTGACATGTCACGCGTACCAATCGCCAGAGAGATCTGCGGTCACGCTGGGCACAATGTCGTTTAAACTTTTTATGACTAGGCTTCACCAACACCGCAACGTGCCCCCTCCTAGTACTTCTAACCTCCTTGCTTCGGTGACTGGGTCGCTCACGAGCGAGCCGGATCTTTTGAGCCGCTCCTTTAAAGAACGAGTGAGCCGTGGTCCTTTCGGAGAGAGAAAGTCTGCTCTCTCTCGTGAACCAATGAGGGGTTAATCTCCGTCGACGCTAGCGCCAAAGCCCCATTCAGTTACGGCCCTAGCAGGAAGGCCACTTTCAACAAAGGTTTCCGCGCACATGACTGAATAGATGGCGTGCAAATCGCACCCGGCAAAAGACCCGGCCAATGCCCAGCTCTGACCCGGCTCTGACTCGGGACGGCTGACTGAACGAGAGAGAACCGGCTCCCAAAAGAACCGCCGCTCACTTTTACTGAGCCACGGCTCACTCGCTCTTTAAAAAGAGCGGCTCAGAAGATCCGGCTCGCTCCTGAGCGACCCATCTCTATGACAACGGCATCAGGGCGGGTTAACACAAGACCCTGATCAGAATGCAAACTATTCGGGATTAAAGAATTAGATAACTTTCAGCGCGTATAATAACAAAAAGAAAACCGTTTTGTTGAAGAGGGAAGTGGCGAAATTAAACGCCTATTTTCGGGCGTCGGTTTGATTCGAAGGAAACAATGCCAGCTCTGGCTTTGGTGCATTATCGCAGCTGTGCCGTGATCCAGCCACTTAATGAACCGTTTTTCATATTTGTCATCGGACTTTGGTGCTAGTACGTTATGTCGCGTCACTCCCTTTAACAACGTGTTCGAACATGCCGCAGCGTGCAGCAGCATGGGCGGAACAGAACGAGCGAGAGCCTTCCAGGAAGCAGCTGACGGTCTTCCTGAACCGCAAGCCCACCTTGCCGAAAGGAAACCCCAAGCGTGTGCTGCGCTACCACAAGAACGTCGGCCTGGGCTTCAAGACCCCCCGCGATGCTAGCCACGGCACGCTACATTGACAGAAGTGTCCCTTCACGGTGGGTTGGACTGCCCGCTCCTTTGAGTGAAACTATTCACACAGCTTATCTACAAACCGGGAATTGTCAGGGAATTTCAAACAAAGCATCAGGGAAAGTCTGGAAAATCTCCAGAAAATTGGTTTGGCAAAATTGCCGATGTCGGCAGTGTAGTGACATGCAACAAACTGGGAAGGTGTGGTGTGCGGTGCTTGAATGGCATTCCCTGCTCAGCAACATGAGAGGGAGCAAAGTGAATGCTGGAGATACGCTATGCCGTATTCACTTTCCCGAAACATCACTACTATGCCGAAAGCATAAGTAAGTCTTTACGTTTTGAGTGAAACTCAATATTTCCCGATGTTTAATACCCCAAGCAAGCTCTTAATGCGAAGGCGTTAATTGCCCCATGAAGCTGAACAGATGTCATGAGCTTTTGAAGCTGCGCTAAACGGCACCTTCCCCTGTCCCAGTGGAGCGAAGCTTGTCGTTTGTAGCAGAAATCTGATGGATGGGCTCCCATTGGCTGGGGCGCGTCATAGGTTTCAAGAAACCCGGCTCTCATTGGCTCTCGCGAGCTGGTAATTTTAAGGAATGCCACCAGAGAAGCCCTCTTTAAGGTGGTGCTGCTGCCCGGCCGCCAATAAGAGAAAGCGGCTGGTTGCAGAGCCTCGCGAGCTTCACTGGAGATGCAGCACGGCTGAGCTCAACATGGCGCTGCCAGTTTACGAGAACGCGCGCTCGGCCGTCGGGAGGCGCAAGCGGATCAATATTTAAAGTGCCTCGGGGGGCCAGAGGACGAGGCCATTGCGTTCAATGTGAGGCGGAAGCAATGCGTCGCAGGCGGCATGCTGTCGCATTCACAACTCATAAAAAGGTGCTTAGGAGCCCTCGGACTTTTTTTTTTTTGTAGCGTTAGCTACACTGGCCGGGGTTGAGCAGTTTCGCGTGGCTCTCATAATGAGCTGCACGCTTTGCATAATGAGCACGGCTCATTATGAGAGCCACACGGCCGCCGCACGGCGCTCGCGCTTGCTGCGCCGGTCTGGGCATTCCAGAGGAGTGACATCATAGTCGCGCTCACGCACTGGCGCCGCCGCGTGCCCAGCTGTGCGCTTCCGTTGCGCAGTAGCCAAGTCTGACGCTGCACCAGAGCCACTTGATAGCGCCTCTCATTTTGTGCGCATAAGCTCACGCTACGTATATCCTGGCATAGCCACGAGCTAAGCCACCGCAATTTTTTGTGAAAATCTGGATGAAGCAGATTTTTTTTTCTGTATTTGGACATTGACATTTTTTCTTTTTTTTTTTACAAATTGCAGATTTTGTTGGCTTCAGGGAACTGCTGAGATTGAAGCCTATGCACTACCTCTGTAATGGCTAGATTGTAAAAAAAACGGAGCGGCACACGAATTCCATAATTCCAACCAATCAGGTGCTCTTTATTCTTGATTATACTGATATGTTTCTAGAATCTTACCCGAAAATCTGATATCTCCTGATCACCGACTGAAACAAAGTGCCAGAGTTTTTAAAAATATAAAACCAATAACGATGGCACATGAGCCACCACAGCCACCTGTACCCATCCTCTGCATTATTTTCTTTTGTGACAGTTGAGGAATTGTATTCAGGGAAATCCCAGAGAAATTGGGGTACTTGAGAGAAGCAGTTGCTGGTAGATCAGCCTGATCCCAACACTTCCTACGTTGACAAGGCTGTGGTATTGGCCTTCTTTTATGTCGCATAACAAAGGACAATGTCTGGAACAGACTGGACACGAGAGTTGTGTCAGTGTTCGGCGGAGACTCTTGTCCTAATCAATGTGAACAAGAGTCCCGGACAAGCACCGACACAGCACTTCCGTGTCCAACCTGTTGCCCACGCTGGCTGCTGTTACCTCTCGTTATTTAGGAGCTGACTGGTCACAGGGCACTGATTTTTCATTCAGCAACAATTTCACTAAGGCGCGCAGTGTGCTCATGCATGCGACGAGATCGAGAGATATTGCGGAGACTGCAATAGCAGAAGAGTGGATGGAGTGTTGTCGCTCATATTGTTCAGTACTGTACAAAGGAAATTGGAGAAGTTACTTTGGAAGGTTGCTTATACGGGTACAAATTGAGGGAGGAGTTAAGAATGGCTGGACGCCTGAAGTGCCAATATCTGACTGGAATTATTTGTGGTAGATGCAGAAGCTAAGTTGCCCTTGTCGCAACTCACTCTTTCAGTGCTTTTGAACACTAGGTGCCGTCCACTTCAACTTGTGCGGCATTCTTGTGTAACGAGCAACGTCCTATGTTTGCAACTGCGCAAGTCTGCATCAGTAACTGACCAGGTGGTTTCCCTGACAGGCAACGTGAGCATCCGCGGCCGCATCCTGCGGGGAGTGGTGATCAAGATGAAGATGCAGCGCACCATAGTGATCCGGCGGGACTACCTGCACTATGTGCGCAAGTACAACCGTTTCGAAAGCGGCACCGCAACATGTCGGTGCACACTGTCGCCGCCTTCCGAGACGTGGCCATCGGAGACGTGGGTGACCGTGGGGAGTGCCGGCCCCTCAGCAAGACCGTGCGCTTCCAACGTGCTCAGAGGTCACCAAAGCGGCAGGCTCAAGAAGCAGTTCTTGAAGATGTGACTCAATAAAAGGGCTAACTTTCGCTGCTCTGGTTCTGTCGTCCCTCTGGCTATTGTGCCCGTAACGCGTCTCAGAGCTACTAAACTAACTTCCTCTGCTCTGGTTCCGTGGTCCCTCTTGGCTATGTGCCCGTAACGCGTCTTGTCAGAGCCACTAAACTAACTTCCTGCTCTCTGGCTCTGTCGTCCCTCTCAGCTATTGTGCCTGTAACCAGTGATGGAAGTGCTGGCGATTGTGCCGTGGAGCTGAAAGTCTGCTACATCTTGCGCCAGAGTACCATTTTGGCTAAGAATTGCGCCACACCTGCGCTCTAGAGATGGAGCAAAAAAGAAAATTGATACATTTTTCTATTGGTTTACCCTAATCGGAGAAGTAGAAAGAAAGAAAAAGCGGCAGAAATATGTATTTCACAGCGTTTCTACTCACTGTATACGTTGTTTTATCTAAGGTCATAGCACAGATCGAAAGCTCGAACATGTACAACACGAACACACAGTAAAAGCGCAAGTCACGGGACATTTGCTGCATTTGATAGGATTTAATCGATGAAAGAACACGCATAGGAAGATGGTCCGATGCCTCGATATCGTGCTTTGACGTTAGGCTAATCCATTGGCTCGTTACGTCGGCTGCACTTTAAATTAAAGGAAACGAAGTTTTAAGATTGCTTGATCGACCGCCGCTGGCGACTTGATCATTGACGTCCTCTAAAATTTCAGGCTGATGTCAGGGAGTCGGAAGTCGCAACAAAACATTGCAAAATAGTAGGATGGCGGCTACTGCGTATAAACGGAACCAGGCTCCTGTACTGCTGGTGAGGTCAGTTGACTATTATGTCTGTGTCTCCGTGGTGCCTCCGTGCGCCAAGCCCACACGTGTCGAGCTTCGCCTTGCACCGGAGTGCTAGAGTAAGCCGCTGGCATGGGTGGGCTTCTGGTTTAGCTTATGATATACATGTGGATATACTAAGAGTACTATTGCAGTTCACATTCTTTGATCTCGATTATATGATCTTGTTTTCAAATGCTGCATCGAGAAGAGAAAAAAATGCGTGTGCTTTATTTGAATAAATGTATAGCTGCAAGAGTAGGTTTTCATAATATTTTCGGGTGACTGTTTTTTTTTCTTAGTTTTTAATATTCAAGTTTTGAGTTTGGTAACGATGAAATTTGGGAGGCGCATTTCTACTGCTAGACGTGTTAGTGATTATAGTTGGTTTTTGTTGGCATTTAACAGGAACAATACATACAGGCTAAATAAACTACCGGGTGTAAAAGTGGTAGGGGAAGGAGGCTTTATCCTAACTGAAGTGATTTATTTCTCATCAATTTATGTAGTATCCATTGTAAATGGAACCTACTCTGAACAGTGCCTTATTTCTAAAAAGAAAGCTCCATGTACCTTATGTGCCCTATTGGTTCTTATTACAAAAGTTGATATGTAATATGCTCTACTATCAATGAGAAACCCTCAGTCATTATCAAATATAAACTCATTTAGCGGTGCAATCAATATTTTTTTAATATTTTAAGTGATATGCAAACAGACGTTGGCATCTGCTCCAAACGAATATTTTGCCTGCTACAGAATCTGCTCTAAAGGATCGAATGCCGCTTCCATCACTGCTGTAACGTGCCTTGTAGAGCCACTAAACTAACTTTCGCTGCTCTGGTTCTGTCGTCCTCTCTGGCTATTGTGCCCGTAACTTGGCGTCTTGTATAGCCACTAAACTATCTTTACGCTGCTCTGGTTCTGTCGTCCCTCTGGCATATCTGTGCCCGTAACGCGTCTTGTAGAGCCACTAAACTAACTTTGCTGATCTGGTTCTGTCGCCCTCTGGCTATTGTGACTGTAACGCGTCTTGTAGAGCCACCAAACTAACTTTTGCTGATCTGGTTCTGTCGTCCCTCTGGCTATTGTGACTGTAACGCCGCCTTGTAGAGCCACTAAACTAACTTTTGCTGATCTGGTTCTGTCGCCCCTCTGGCTATGTGACTGTAACACGTCCTTGTAGAGCCACTAAACTAACTTTCGCCTGCTCTGGTTCTGTCGTCCCTCTGGCTATTATGCCCATAACGCGCCTTGTAGAGCTACCAAACTAACTTCGCTGATCTGGTTCTGTCGTCTCCTCTGGCTATATGTGACTGTAAACGCGTCTTGTAGAGCCACTAAATCTAACTACTAAACGCTCGATCTGGTTCTGTCGTCCCTCTGGCTATTGTGACTGTAACGCCGCGTCTTGTAGAGCCTAGCCAAACTAACTATTCGCTCCAGTCTGGTATGCTGTACGTCCCTCTGGCTTACTGATGACTGTATAACGCCTTGTAGAGCCACTAACCAACTTCCGCTGATCTGGTTCTGTCGTCCTCTGGCATATTGTGACGACTATAACTGCGTCTTGTAGAGCCAGCTAAACTAACTTTAACACCGAATCTGGTTCTGTCGTCCCTCTGGCCTGGCTGTGTGGCTGTAGCAGCCGTCTTGTTGTACGAGCCACTAAACTAACTCTGCGCCGCTCTGGTTCTGTCGTCCCTCTGGCTATCTGTGCCACTGCTTGCGCGTCTTGTAGAGCTACTAAACCTAACTCGCTGATCTCGGTTCTGTCGATCCCTCTGGCTGTGACTGTAACGCCGTCTTGTAGAGCCACTAAACTAACTTTCGCTGATCTGGTTCTGTCGTGCCCCTCTGGCTATTGTGACCTGTAACGCTCTTGTAGAGCCACTAAGCCTAATTCGTTCTGATCTGGTCTTGTCGTCCCTCTGGCTATTGTGACTGTAACGCGTCTTGTAGAGCCACTAAACTAACTTTCGCTGATCTGGTTCTGTCGGTCCCTCTGGCTATTAGTGACTGTAGCGCGTCTTGTAGAGCCACTAAACTAACTTTCTGATCTGGTCTCTGTCGTTCCTCTGGCTATTGTGACTGAACGCGTCTTGTAGAGCCACTAAACCAACTTTCCGCTGCTCTGGTTCTGTCGTCCCTCTGGCTGCTGTGCCCGGTAACGCGTCTTGGTAAGTCACTAAACTAACTTTGCTGATTTGGTTCTGTCGTCCCTCTGGCTGTTGTGACTGTGACAGCGTCTTGTAGAGCCACTAAACTAACTTTCGCTGCTCCTGGTTTGTCGATCCCTCTGGCTATTGTACCTGTAGCGCGTCTTGTGAGCCACAGACTAACTTTTCGCTGCTCTGGTTCTGTCGTCCCTCTACAGCAATTGTGCCTGTAACTTGTCTCAAAGAGCCACTAATTGGACTATTCTTCAAAGATGTGACTCTTAGCCATTTTTGTTACTTAATACCATTGTTGCCAGTAATTTTAAGCTTTATCTGAAATTGCAGGGAACAGTTCTCTGTCCCTCCAGAAGCGTTAAAACAGCCTCTACTGACAGTGGCATCTAAGGTTGCATTCACACTGGTGTTTGAATGCGCAGCTGCAAAGTGAATCTGCTCGTTTTCATCAATTGCGCGTGAATGTGTACTGCATACTTAAAGGGCCCATGAAACGAATTTTGGGCTGGAATAACTCAATTTATATTAGTTTACCAATAGCACGTTGTTGGGTGGGTTAAGGAAAAGGTAGAAAGTCAAACAGCCTGACTTTCGCCGGCGAGTCGAAAACACAGCGGACTATTTCGTACCTCCTTCCTCGCAAGCTCTGCTCTTTCACTGTGATACATCCGCGGACCCTGCAGCGCGTCGCGGGCCCAGACCAGACGTCTCCACGACACCGGAGCTCTTAATCCCTTCACCCCCAAGCTGACATTTGGTGGAAGCTGCGTTTGCCGCTCTTGCACCCCCTTTCATCACCTGACATCGTACTCTGCCCGTGGGTATGCGCGAGGACGTGATCACGTGGAAAAAGCGTGGCTGGCTCGACGAGCACGTAGCTTCCACAGCACTGTCAGATTTGGGGGTGAACAGGTGGGAAGCTAACTTTTGTCTGAATTTAGAGCGACGGGCTAATCCTCTAGGGGGTGAATGGATATGTCCGGATCCACAAACGAGAGTCGAGCAGAGAGGACCGGGGTTTCCCAGACCCCATTAGGGGTGTACACCCCCCCTAGTTTTCCTGGCACACCCCCTGTAAATCTAAAAAAAAAAAAATATATTTTTCTCAGATTAAGTGAAAACATCACCTCTCAGGTGTATATATAGAGAAAGGGAAACATACATTGCGGGTATAAGCATTTGGTTAATAGACGTCTGTAATTTAGCTAGTGGACTAAAAAGAAACAGTTCTATATTTTATCTAGCCTCCGCCTCGCATCGCCTCCCCCCCCCCGAGCCATTGGGACACCCCCTTGATTAGAATCCTGGGAAACCCTGGAGGGGACTCCCTCTTTCCTTCTTCTTGAGTTGCTTGGTAGAATGTGCGATTTATGAGTTGAGGAGGAAAGCTAAACAGGAAAAAAGTTGGAAAAGCGTTTCTGATTAAGCCATTCAAGCAACCGCTTTGCGAGAGTGCGGTTGAGTCGGTAAGGCTCTAGAGTCGGTAAAGCCTCAGACACATGGGCGATAAAAACGGACGACGTGCGGCGGTTACCATAGCAACCATTGTGGACACTGACGTGCCGCCAAGCCTCAGCGTCTACAGAGGTTGCTATAGCAGTGATTGCTACACCAAAGTGGTTACCCTGCTACAAATACACAAAATGTGATGACTTTGCTCCAATATTCTGTCAACATATATCACTTTATTAATCCTGAAAACAGAGCAGTCGAGGCCTCGCTATACGGCCGCATTATTGCGGTAAGCATGTCCTAACTTCGGAGCTTTCTCGGTTTGATCTCTATCAAAGACAGTTCTCGGAAGTCGCGCAATAATTCTCACGTTCGTGGTTTGTTCTGGTGGGTTAGGCAGCTGCGTTGAGTGCGCCTTTCGCCGCGCACTGGTGAACTGCGGTGAAGACAGACCCGCGGTGAAGGCATCGCATATTTTCGTATCTTGCACCGCCGCAGCGCAGCCGCGTGCCTAGGGGAAAGTATTCTTTTAGAGCAGGACGTTAGACACAGTTGCGTCGGGTATACTAAAAATGAAAAGAACTTGGTAAGTTCTAATGTAACAAAATCTACATAATAATTATAATGCTATTAAATGCAAGTGTGCAAGCGAGCTGGACAAGAATGACGAAAATAATCCCTGGAGAAGGGGAACAAGAGGGACAAAGGACAAACACAAATCTCCAAACACAGCTAGGTGACTGGTGCGCTACCATTGTAGCAGAAAAAATTTCAATAAGACTGCGGCTTGTATATAAGATAGGTGAGGGATGAATAGATGATTGAAAGACAAAGGGTGAAGGGCATAACTCCGTGTCACTAGCGTGCAGTGCAGACGAAGGCAATGCCAGCGGAAGAGAGAAGTAGAGTAGGGTATTCGAGGGCGAGGGAGAAAGTGGCATAAGAGAGGAAGGGAAGAGACGCGTGCACAGCTTCGATAGTGCTCAAAGTGGGCGAGGGTATTATCGCCTATAGCTTTGGCTGCATTGCCACAGAAAGTTGACCCCGAGTTTCTTTTTTATAGGAACGTTATAGAAGAAAGGAGGTCTCTCTCCTCCCCAGCCTTCCTAGTACTTGCCACTTTTCCCTTGCCTCGCAACGCCAGGCGGGGAAAGTGGCAAGTAAGCGCAACCTTCGCCTGTACTGCACGCAATTAGTGACACAAAGTATACGTTAATTCAGTATCCTGATGGGTTTTTTTTTCTTCAATTTTTCTTTTCAAACTAGATATAGCAAGGATACTTATGCGCTGTGGAAGATTGCTATAGGCGGTTCTATAAGCTTATATTTTTTAGGCCAATTCTGCACACCAAACTGAGTAAACTAAAACTACATTAGTAGGAGCATGATGGAAACTTGGGAATAACTTTATAGAGTTCGACCGGATTGTTTTGTGCGGCTTATTGTTCACATGCCGATTTTTGTTATGAAGTTCGAGATATAAAATTTTATTAAGCTTAATTTTGATTGACAAATAGTTTAGTTTCTATCTAGATTAATCATGCAGTTTTTTTTTTACAACCTTAAGGACTCCAGTTAGACATCACTTTAAGTGATTAATAATATTCTGTTCTAACATTATTTCTGTGGAATATAATTTGGCTCAAATTTGGCTCCATTCATAGCAGTTCATGCTTCATCACTCAGTATATTGTGCCTGTTGCATCTACGCACAACTACTACTTGGTTCGTGTTTGAGGGAATGAAAACTGTTATGGAATTGATGCTAACAGGTGGGAACGCAAAGTAGACAATGTATTTCGATGGACAGGCCCGGTGGCGTAGCTGGGGGCATCTGTGGCATACTTGATTGCGACGCCTCAGAAAGGAAAGCAGTGCCCTTTCTTATTTGTAGCGCTCATTGCATTTTGACCTTTTACAGTCTCGCGTTGTATAAGGCATGTAAAATAATTATACAGCTCACATTTGTTTCATGGTCTTGTTGGACTTGAGTTTGATTCAGAGCTCTTTTGAGGGGGGGGGGGGGGAGTTCATTTTGGGCATAAGGCTCTATTTTAAACAAATACACCAAAATACTTTCCATTCAACAAATTGTCAGTAACAGAACGTTCCTGCTAGTTCACAGTCAGCAGCTGGAACTCGGGTTGTCGTAGCGTGGCACTGGCTTGTCTGCTCGCCTGGGAAGAGAGTGCTGCACTACAAACCCCCAGTAACATCAATATGACCTATTCATACTGAGATGTAGTTAACTTCAGATACGAATGGGTTAGTTGGCAGACCGTTATTAAGAAGAACAGGGGCGAAGGACAGAAAGAGGACAGAACACACCAGAGAACTGCGGTCTCCCGTGCCTTTGTCTGCCCTTAGCGCAGTTTTTGTTTTTTTAATAATCACTGGTATAGCTAAATAGTTAGTTGATTCAACATTACTTCTCAATATATCTGAATTTATTTATTTACGGCATTTTGTTTTGCTGACGCCGAGATACAACTGTAACACAGCTGAATAAAAAAAGTTGACCCCTAGGCATATGAATGTAAAATGATTTCAAGCGGACTCCTGCACATCGTACCGCTACCGATATTTTTCTCAATACAGTTGACCTAAGAGGGTTCCTTGAATATTTTTTTCTTATTATTACCGTGGCATAATGCATATCGCTGAAAAACGTGTGGCAAGTATTGAGGTCACAAGTAATAGTCCTTGAGAAAGTCGCACTCAGACTTCCGGAACGAAAGCGCGCCGCCATTGTCGTCAGGTCCCGAGATGTGAAGGCTGTAGCCGTAGATGGTTTCGCCTTTCAGTGCGGGAACGTGCCTGCAAAGATCGTACAAAGGATTGCACCCCGTGAGTTCAATGTCTATTCCCGATGCTCTAACATAATCATCAGCTATGACACAGCCGTCCAAATGGTGGACAAAGTCAGGAGCGGATCCAGAACTCCGTTTCTTTTTTTTTTTGGGGGGGGGGGTTGGGGGGCGGAAATATTTTTAATGCTACTATTCTCCCATTCTTTCTTGTGCAAGGGAGGTCCACCCATGTCAAATTGCCCTCCGAGAAGGGGGGGGGGGTCGACTTTGTTTGAAGGAGCGGGGCAGCGGCCCCCCCCCCCCCCCTCCTGGATCCGCCACTGGACAAAGTTGCTTTGATACGCATGCCATCAGCCGAAATCGTGTCATGAACCGTCGCTGAGCTAGGCCCCTCATTGGTTTGTAAGGGTCGACATAATTAAAGTGATTGTCCGGTAAAATTCTGTTCCAGAAAACCGAAATTATATTGTCAATGCTTTTGAGAATATCTTCAGTACAATATCCGAGTTGTATATCTTCGTCCGCACAAGCAATTCAATTTTAAACAGTTCAACTGCTCTGATTGCACCCGTAAAGCACACGGCGTTTCAGTTGGCAACAGCGGAAGCTCTGACGTAGCATCGTGCAAAGAGTGCCACCACAGCTTTTGACTGCTGTCTCAGTAAAACAACTTCGTTCTAAGAAAGACAAGGTTTTACGGTATTGAAGGAAGCACAGTTCTTCGACGATGGTACTCGTACGCACCATCAACCATGTTGATCAAAACCGGGATCAAGTCAACGCACGTGACTCTGACGCTACCATGCCCGATGTTGCTGTCAAGACACGATGCGCCATGCATAGTTGCGAAATCTGGCGTGCGGTTGCGTATTGACGTTCACAATTAATTTAACACATACTGAGGCGCCTTTTAATGAAATAAATATCGCATCTCACCATATTTCAGCCCACTCTACGTGACCAGTGCAAAAACCTGGTAACTTCCGGATATCACCGAACAATCACTTTAAGAAGAGCTCCGAGAGTTGTTTTGGACTACCAAAACTAAACGCATTTTTAGAATACCCAGCCTTTACTTTCCCGGCATGCGATTTCTCACATCTCAATTCAAAACAGCTATTAGGAAACGGCAAGTAAAGTTTGTGCAAAAACCAACATTCGAATTTCCCCGCGCTCTTTAGTGGGGTGGCGCCACAAGTATGGAAGTCGAACAGGTAGCCCAAAAAACAACAATAGTAACATTAGTTTACATATAATAAAATAGTATGCATCAGTCAAGGTGTCTTCATACAGGATCTCATTTTTTAAATTATTAAATGAGCGTTTTGGAGATGTTGGCACTTTTTGTGCAGTGCCAACAAGGTATTCTAGTTCACTGTAACAAGGTGAAGACTTCGCCACTCACAATCCAGATTTATTTCTCAGGGTTGAGAGGTGGCCCACCGATGGGAGATCTGGGGGAGTGCAGTCTTAATTTTAGGTATTAAAATACAATAAAAAACCTTCTTCTTTTTCGTGGTTTCACTCATAGCCAGCCATTCACCATTATATAAAATCGTCTTTCAATTACCCCAAAATTACCCCGTTTTGGCGAAGTTCGTCCAGAGGGCGATCACGCGACGGCTAAGCGCTTGTTCGTCGGCGTGGCTTTCTAGGCGGATGGGGTTTCCGAAGGCCAGTTTGAGTGCGTAGGTCCTCTGCGCCCCCCTGCCCAGGTCTCCGCCACCGCCGCGCGCGAGCAGGTACCGGTGCACGCTGTTGCCGCCCCTCTGGCGGAGGTAGTCGGCGAAGTGGCGGAACGGGACACACTACCAGCATATCTCCCAGAAGGTTGCCCGCCCAGCGATGCAGGCCTCCGGTAGAACTCTGCTGGAGATCAACGCAGGCAGGAGACTGAGGGACGCAGAGCAAAGTATGCTACCTGAGAGGTTTTAAACGGGCCGTGCAACGACTTTTTTTACTGTCTTTCTAATTTGCGACCGATCCTGAGCGCACTGAACGTTGTGACTTAGTGAACTTTTTCTTATCTCGAAATTCGCTTTATTTGGAAAGTTAAACGCATATTAAAATTACAAAAAAACCAGCAAAAAATAACCTCCTTCATGACGTCCTTGGTCCTCTGTCCTAGAGCACTATATAGCTCCTACGGAGCAGAGTAGCGCAATCCTTTGATCCGCGTGTTTTGCCGACAACATGGCCGACAGAGCAGCTCGGCGCGAGTCACGTGGTACTCAGGGTTCGAGGAGGCGGCCCGCCCTATGGGAGAATACTTGGAGATCGACGCAACACGGCTAATTAAAAAATAAACGCCGAGTTAACACTTTTCGAAACTAGTCTGTCGTGAAGTTGGTAATCCCCTAAACACTTTATCAAAGTTTTAATAATATCGGACGCGTGAGAAAATTTTGAGAAGGCAATTTCCAAGGCAATGGCGTTTGAAGCAGACGATTTTTGCACGCAGCGGCGATGGGCTCTTTGGGTTGGCCGGAGCGGGTCACGTGAACGCTGTGACGTCGCCGCGTCGTCTGCTGCATGATGCCTCCAAATGCCGCTCATGCAATTAAAAAAAAAAAAAATTACGTCCTTACTTGGCACACAACTCAGCGCAAATGATTCTAAAATGTTCCTTTATTATGTCAAAAACTATTGTCGTTCCGTATATCTCCACAATATTGAAGAAACAACGATTTTCTCACGTTCCCCATGCATTTCTGACCGGAGTTGGAACCTCCGGGTGTTCGCCGCTAGTCGCCGAGAGATGGCGTTCTGGATTG